>VZTD01002511.1:864520-901649 GCA_013397725.1 Rhagologus leucostigma | reverse complement strand
ATAAACAGGAACCTGAGGGAAAAAAGTCATTTTATAGAAGGCAGTGTTGTCTGAAGTAGCACGGGGTGAGTTAGTGAGCATCGTGCTGACCAACATGCTGAGTTATGTTCATCCCAGAAGAGCTCCCTTAGGGTCAGTTAGTTCCTGCATTGTATATTAGTGGATCATAGCAGACATGGTAGGTGCTACATTCTAACCTGTGCTAATATTTTACCATGACTTGAAGGACTAGATTCTTTCCTGAATTGATTGGGGAAGGCTTTTGTTATGACCTGAAATGCTTTTGTGCAACCATAAGCTACCCTCCTCATGAGGGTAGGTGCATTCCCACCTGCAGCTCTGTGTGCAGTTCGGTTGCTTCCTATGTTCTCTGCAGCATATGAAGGGCATGAAATTGTTGGAGCAAGGACAGAGGAGGGCCACGAAGGTGATCAGAGGGCTGGAGCAGCTCGCCTATGATGACAGGCTGAGGAAGTCAGGGTTGTTCAGCCTGGAGAAGAGAAGTTTGAGTGGAGACCTCGTGGCAACCTTCCAGTATCTGACGGGGGCCTACAGGGAAGCTGGAGAGGGACTCTCATCAGGAACTGTAGTGATGGGACAAGGAGTAATGGGCACAAACTGAAAGAGGGGAAATTTAGGCTTCATATTTGGAAAAAATTCTTTACTGTGAGGATGGTAAGATACTGGAACAGGTTGCCCAGGGAGGTTGTGGACAACCCAACCCTGGCAGTGTTTAAGGCCAGGTTGGATAAGGCCTTGAGCAATCTTGTCTNACTGAAAGAGGGGAAATTTAGGCTTCATATTTGGAAAAAATTCTTTACTGTGAGGATGGTAAGATACTGGAACAGGTTGCCCAGGGAGGTTGTGGACAACCCAACCCTGGCAGTGTTTAAGGCCAGGTTGGATAAGGCCTTGAGCAATCTTGTCTACTGGAAGGTATCTCTGCCCACGGCAAGGTGACAGTTGAGTAGATGATCTTTAAGGTCCCTTCCAACCTTTAACATTCTATGAGTCTATGACCTGGATGGAGGATATTTTCCTCTTAGACAATATGCTTTTTCTATTGTTCTTCTCTGATTAGTGACAAACCTGTCAACTTGACTTCTTAAGCACCTAGTAATAACAGGTCAGCATTCATATGTGATACTGGGCAAAATAAAATTCAGTGAGAAACCAGAGGAATTTTCCTGTTTCTAAGTGGGAAAGTATTTTAAGCATCCTGGAAAGTACTTTTACCTTTTCCTTTTCATTTGCTCTGATGGATTTTGTGACTTTCATTCTCCTAATGATGACCAGAGGCAAAAGCAGATGACAGAAGATTCTCATGTCAAGCAGAGCAGGTTCTGCTGATCACAGAAGAGAGACTTAATTAAAGCCCTGTCGCTAGAATGGTGCTGTTATTTATCACACAGGAGAGATTCTTCAATACAGAAAGATTTGTACAGTCCGTTGGTGTAAGTTCAGGGACAAACACCCAACTGTGCCTCTGCAGGCAATTTTCACAGCAAGTGTTGATGTCAATTGAAATACAAATGCACCAATCAATAAACTAACAAATTCAAGTCTTGTTGCCAACAGAGAAAAATTTCTGACTTGAAGGAAGAGAAAAATTATGAATCCTAGATAATCTGATCCTGGAATTATTTTTATAACTTGCCTGTGATGTTTTAACTCAGGTTATCATTTTCAGATGAAGAATGAGATTGTTCCCACTCTCTGAAGTGTGAACTTCAAATTAATTCTAGAATTTAAGTTTTAACTAGTTTTAACTCTTCCTTGAATTTTAAAGGTTTATTCACAGTAATGTATTTGACACCAGTTTTCAATAGCAAGTTCAGAACATGGAATAGTCAAAAGTTTCTGCTTTTGGAGTGGTGGAATACTTGCTCCATTTATAAAAATTGCATATTAAGTCTGTTTTATACATTGTTCTAGTTACCATGATTATGTCTAATAAATGTTTGTATACCGCAGCAGTGTCTACACCCAGTTAAAACCCCTTTATTGACATTTGCTTCCTGCTGCATTTGGCACAATAAACTGAAGTCAGGAACAATTATGATTTTAAAGGAAACAGATATCCCATGTTCACACTTTCAAACCTGTTTTTTCAAAATCCCAGGTGATTAGAGTAGCACATACACAATTAGAGCATCCACAATTATTTCAGTCATTTATGGAACAGCTGGTAGGATGGCTGATGCCTGATTTGTGCCCACAAACACATGATCAGGTGAGATTTAGTACCTGGCTTGGTAGTGTTAGTTGTGTTAAAATACAAATTCCTATCAACCTGGAGCAAAAAAGGTTTTAAAAGTTCTACTTCGCATTTAATTATTTTCCCTGAAAATATCACAGGCAATGGATACAAATTGAGACCAAATTTTAGGAAAAACTTATTTGCAAGAAGGGCAGAGAAGTACTAGAGAAAGGCTGCCCACAGGAATGTGGGCTTTTCATCCCTGGTGGTTTTCAGGAGTTGGCTAAACAGTCATGGCTGACCTGATCTTGTGGTGGCAACACACAACCACAGTGGGAAGGAATACACATGGACCATCAAAGCTTCTTCTAATCAACATTTTAATGACTTCTTCTTGGTTTTTAAACTTAAGACACCCTATTGTAAGAATTGGATGCTCTAAGTTTAATATTCCAATATTCCCATACATTCACATATGCCTGTATCGGTGCACATACATATGTGTACACATATAAAAACTGTCAGTAGAAATACAACCCGTACTTTTAAGAACACTAGCTACGCATGCATTTTCATTAAAACTTCTGCAGACAAATAGGTCCCGAAACAGGACTTCTAAATATCCGCTTGACGTATGTCTGTGTATTAATTTTGCTCAAATTGTGGTTGTGGCCTCCACTGGGGTTTGCAAGATGACTCAGGGAAGGGAGGATTGCAAAACATAGAGTGCAGCTGTCAGCAGCAGCTCGGGTCCGCCAGGGTGGAGGCATGAGCATAACCAGCTGCTGCACACATTTTAGCTGGTTCTTACTCTCCTGCCCAGAAGGAACTGAACATCTGCTGGCTCAGGAGATGGCAAAAAGATAAGATAAAAGTGTGTCATATTTTCTAGGGTTTTGAGAGGCACTGATGCTATCTGTCCCTTGAAATGCAAGACTTCTGAGTTCTAATGTTAGATGCATTGGATATATTTATTAGCACTGGACTCCAAGCCTCCCTCCGTAAGGGTGGGATGGTTTTGACAACGAGACTAGGCTGTGACTAAGGAATGCCCAAAAAGGAGCAGCTCCTTTGAGCAACACCAAGACATCTTTGGGTATCTGGAATGCCATGAGAAGGGGAGTAATCCTTTGTGGAACAAGACAAACCTTCCATTAAGAGAATTTTGCTGTGCTGCATTGATGCCGGTTTGCAGTGCACATTTTGATGGGAAGAAACCAACATTTTAATTGAAGAGTTGGTTTTGCTCTAAGCTTCTCAGGCACTGCAATGCCACTTGCAGATAAATTAACCTTTGGGCCACTACTTCTTGTTCTTTAGTCAAAACCAAATACTTCTGAAAGTTTGATATAGTCTACTTTAAGAAGCTCAAAGAACAGGCAGAATTCTGATTCTGAATTTGAAAGTAGAATTCTTTCCAAATTTCTACTTTCAGAAATATTTACTAGTCTCAAAAGATACTTAGATTTCAGATTTAATCGTCTGTTTATAAAATTTACAGTAAGAGAAACAATAACGTTTAGCACACTCACTAGCCATCATTCTTGTGGCCAATGTGTCTGTTTAAGGATACGTTTTGGACTTTTCTTATGTAGAAATCTTCCAGCTGCCAAGTAAACAGAAGTGGCAACGCAGCATAAAAATTTTTCAAACACTGCTGAGCATTTATTCTTGTACTGTACTGAATACTGAACTGTACTGAACAGTAGCACTGGACAGAAATATATTGGAAATATATTTGTATAATTCAAAATTTACTTAATATTAGTGCCATTGTTCTAAATACTATTTGTTCCCATCTCTAAATCCTTCCTCACAAATCCTTCTGTTTCCTGTCCTCTATTCTCAGCTAAGATATCCCTTGCAAAAGTGAAGCTTGGCCTCTCTGGTGCACACCAAACCACACACCTTTTCATTCACCTCTCCCTGATCCCTGTTATGTCTGGCTCACTGCCCAGAGCCTGCTCTTTCCCAGAGCTTGGTTTTCCAATACATTCCACCTACCTCAGCTGGTTTTTGGCAGAAGGGGGGCAGTGGGAACTGGCAGCTGGCAAACAGCAGCTCCCAGCAGATGCACAGTGTAGGGAAGGAAGGAAATTCTGTAGCAAATGGTGCAGATGGAGCCTGACCTTATTGTGTTCACGTGGCCCTGCCATTCGATGAAAAAATCCTTTCCTTAGTCCTGAGCAGGTCTTTCTGTGGCTGCTGCAGACCCAAGGCTAGACAACATCTCATTGCACAATCGAACAATAAAATTTGCTTTCTTAAGTGTCAGACTTGCCACAGGTTTAGTCTGTCATGAAGAACAATAGCTTCTGCAAGTGTGAAGAAGTAACCCTTAGAAACAGTAAAATAATGTGAAATTGCTAAGAGTTACTTTAACAAGTTGTTACGTAGTAAAGAACTTCAGATGAAAATGCCTGAACATCTCTTTTTTCGTTTGTTAGGTTTTTTTAACAAACACAGCTACCTTATTGCCACAGATGCTGACAAGCAAGGCACACGAAAGTGTATGCAGCAAACTGTGCTAGCAAGCAAAAAAAAATCCAAAGTCTATCTTTAAAAAACATGTTACATCCTCATAAAATTCCCTCTAGGACAATTTATTAAATTATATTTTCTATTTAGTCTCAGCCTACAACTTCCTGCTTATTTGGAATTGCAGTATGTGATTTATTTCCAGTCTTGTGTTTGTTTTCTTTTCTATTTCTTTTTTCCCAAATTATTTCAATGACTTGTAAAAGCTGATAGGGAAGTTCATTCCAAGATTGAAGTTAATGAAGGCAGCAGATCTTGATTCCTTACAGAATTAGAAAGCTGTGTCCATGGAAACAAAAAGAGAAATAAAACCTGAGATTCCATTTTTCTTCTCTGCTGTATGATGTGAGGAGAAACAATCAGTTTAGTGATATCTGAGGACAAATATTTTGTAGCAATTCCAAGACATGAGGTGCCAGGAAACTAGCATCAGACAAGCTCCAAATGATGACACATTCTGAAAAGTAACACCTGCCATTTCCTTAACTTATGTGTCTTGGCATGCAGCTTTCCAGCAAGTAACCCTAAGCCATCAATCTGTAGGTTTGTAGCTATTGCTTCAGCACCAAACCAGAAATTAGTTTTCGTACTGGTTCATGGAAATATGTCATGATAGCTCTTTAAGCCACAAGTTAATGCATTACCACAACATGCTAATGTTGCCATTGTCCCAAGCATGGTTTGGGACTTTATTTCTGTCACACAGCTACTTACGTTTTATTTATTATTGTGATCTAGAAGGTGCCAGCATATTTTGTGATGATATGTCAGCAAGCCTGACCTGGGGTGGCTTTTTCACCAACTTTCACCAAGCAGATTTTTTAATTTTCTATTGAGAACTATGGGCAGATACTAGTTTCCTCTCTCCAGAGAATATTATATTTATAGTAAGTATTGTAAAAATTTTTGTTTAAAGAAACATCTTCTTAACAGGATAACTCCTCTCACTCACTTCCCTCTAACATCACTCTCAAAAGCCTTGTAACATCTCTCTTACTCTTTATTTAGAAACATTGGCCTCCCATCCTTTTACTTTTCCCCAGAGAACACAGAGCTTCTTTCCCTACTCTTTTTTAATAGGTTGGTTTTTCCGTATTGCTCTTGGAGCAGTCCACTGAATCTTCTCTGCTGCCACAGACAGAAGTCAGCCTCCTCGTCTTAAACCCGTGAAAGTTTACATCCATTTGGTAAAGTTGGAGGAACGATTTAACGGATGAAGTCACAGCTACAAAAGATGAGTCAAACTGAGGTAAAATACAGCCCCCACATCCCCCACATATACCCATACATACTGGTCATGAACAGAGCAGTTACTAAAAACTAATTCTCATCACCTACTCCAGGTACAGTTTTGCTCTCAAAACTCTCAGTTCTTCCAAGCTGGGACGGCAGGAACAAACAGCCCAAATATCATTTTGATCGGTAACTCAGACGCCACAAGACTGCTACACACCTACTGTTTTTCTCTCTATTTTTTCAGCTAGTGCACCCCGTCCAGCCATTCCTTCCTTCCTTCCTTTAACTATCTTGGTACCTCCTATAAAAGCTTGTTTCAAATACAGAGCCCATTTGTTCAGCTCTACTCTACGAATGCCACTCCAGCAATTTGCTGAAGCCTGCCTGACTCTACCTTAGAATAATCTGAACAACTTGATGATGAAGTAGAAGTCCAGCAAATGATCAGCACAAGAACAGCAGTAAGATCTTCTCTGGTTTAAAAATCAATTTTTTGATATTCATCTGCCCAAGTGACTAAACCTGAGGACATATGGAGCTATAGCAAAAGCAAAGGTAATTTTTCCCTTAAATTATGCTGAGTAGCTTGAGCTAACTTAGTTGGGAAAATGCCTATACTTCATCCTAGTCTGAAAAAATCCCTAAAGCTGAATCTAGAACTGGTAAGACTACAGAAGTGTCTTTTAAGCACACCAAAACACCCGCTGTCTGTGTCAGTGATTAATTTCCTTTGCATAGATTTCAACATGTCTTCCCCTGAAAATAATGAGACAAATACTTGTAGCAAGAACACATTCTGCTAAAAATGGCCCATAATCATACCTTTTCAACTCTTAAAGACTTCATCTTTTAGATATGTTTGGGATATCTTCTACACGAAGTCCTTTAATAGAAATTACCCAAACACTTCTTCACACTATTTGACATATTTCATTTCTATCCTTAGAGGGTCATTACCCTAACTGCAGTGTCAGAGATGTCCAGAGGGGGCTAAACAACACAACTCCCAAACTGGAGGCAGCATTGTGTGTTAGGGTACTGCAAGGCTTCCCTTGGGCTAATTAGCCCTGATTCAGGGGCACAACAGTGTGCTAATAGCTGTGCTGCTGGTGGGGTCCCCAGATAAGCCATACACAGAGCTAGTTTATGAACCTGCACTCTCTAGACGAATCTGTACCATAATTTTTCACTCGGACTCCAAAAAAATCTTTTTAGAAGTCCAGGATTATGAAGTCCTTGGCTTTCCTTTAAAATTCTTTCTGATAATTCCTCCAATTAGTCATGTGTGACTTCATATTTAATAGCTATAATTAATTCATAATTTATCCTGTGCTCTGAGTGTGATCTACATGAACAGTTTAGCTTTTCCTGGGTAGGATTGTTACTCTAGTCAATACTTTCCTTGCTGTTCCATAGAAGCGATTCACATGGTAAAAGAAAGATTAACTTCTGGAGAGTGTTGAAACATCCCTCTTTTGAAAGAGTGGTTAAAGTATTTAAAATTGTTTCTTTGCCTGGGGACAACAACAAGAAGCCTTTCTGGTACAAGGGCTTTATTTCTCCTACTTTGTTTTTTTTTTCAGCTTGCTTCTGATAACGTCTCAATTTCTTTGAATAATTCTTCTTCCTATGGAGGAAAAAAAGAAACCTTTCCTGTATCTACTCCTTTATTTTCCCTTATATGGTGAAAATTGCTGTAATGTTTTAGCAATGTCTTTAAAAAAAAGACATTACCACCTTTTGGAACCCTGATAGTTTCTTTCAGATGTTTCCTGTTTTCCTACAATAAAAATGACTTGATGTGTTTTTGATTCCTGTGCAGTCTTGTTTTCTGTTAGCACCACCTGGTTTACAGCTACGCCACCATGTCACTCCTAAAGTGACAGTCTGCTTAGGCTGACTGTTGGTCCTGACGAACAAACAGACCACACACACAGAGTACCAAAGGCCAAATACACTACAAACTTAACTGTGACTACTCGGGAAAGTCCACACACAGCACACCCAATACCTTAATCCATAGATCATGCTTTCATTGCACTACTGCTTTTTTTAATTGTTCTCTCTTTAAGGTCATTCCAGACAAGTTTCAGCGTCTTCCTTTATCCTCTAATATTTGGTTCCTGAATTGTGATTACAACAACCTGAAAATCAACTTTCAAATTTAGCATTGTTCACAATTTTCAGCAAAGGTACCAAGAATATAGAACGTGAAGTAAAAACAGTGAAGATGACTATTCTTTGGCTTCATTTTTGCCTTTTTTCTTTTTTAAAATCTTGTTAGCTTTTAAAAATTTATCACAAATTATTCATCCTTTTCTCCTCCAGTTGCTCAAAATGGGTCTTCTCGAACTTTTTTCCTTGCCCTGGCCAATTTTGCTGCTTTTAGAATTCTCTTTCATCTATATTTTCCCACCCTTGAACAAAATGGCTAACAGTATTAAGTTAGAGATTTGCTTAGGCGTGATCATCCGCTGTAGTCTTGGTTTATTGGGATACTCTTGATCAAAGTTCATATTTTAACTTTCCTGATGACTTCACTAATATCCCATTATCTATCTAACTGTTAAACAACAATTCATCCTGTTATCAGCTTGAATGACAGTTATTTCCTAGTTTCATAAGCTATTTTATGTTGGGAATCTCTGTCTTTCAGTTTTCAGTCTGCCATTTTTCTACATTTTCTTTGCCACTTATAAAAACATCATCTGGATGAAGTTGTTTCTTTAGCAGACAAATAGCAGAACATTACAGTATAAGTGATGTACCTTGGTTGACCAAAAGTCAAGCAAGCCAAATTTACCAATCTTGATAATGCATAGCAAAAGTTCTTTAAGAATAGCAGAAGCACATGCAGTTAATTCAGTGATCTTTCCCAAGGTATCCAGCCTGCTTCTGACAGTCAGCATATGGATTGCCTGAGCAAGAGGTTCTATCTTAGCAGACAAGTGTCTTCTTGCAAGGATTTGTCTGATCCCTTTTAGAACACATGTAAGTGTTTGGCTTTCAGAGTATCCTGTGGCAATGAGTTCTACTATGCATGCATGTGTTGTGTGGAAACAATATGCTGTGAGAAAAATTCCTTTTTCTGTGTGTGTTTTAAACCCAGACACTTAACTGGGTATGCTCTAGTTTCCAAATTGCTATTGCAAATACTGAATTATAGTTTCAAGTTTTTCTTCCCTTCACCATATATGATATTTGAATTTCTTCCATAAGCCCCAGCTCCTTTTTAAACTCAAATCCTCATCCATTTAATCTTCCTTTACCCAGGTGGAGGTGAATAACCATTTCCAAATGGCATCCAGGAACACCTCAAGTAATCCCACAGAGTATTTGATTTGGGGACCAATGTTCAGTTTCCAAACACCACCTTTCAGCTGTAAGACACATAGTGATGCTCTGCATCACTCTCCAGCCACCTGTGTGGCTCACTTTTAGACTTCTTACAAGCTCTTTCATGTCTCAAAAGAGTGGTATTGCTTTTCAGCTTACCCTGTCAGAGGAGACTTGCAGGTTTAAGCTGTGAATCAGAACCTTTAGCAAAAATCTGTAAAGGGAGAGCGCAGCACAACATGGCAAGGTCCTTCAGATCTGGGATGTTGCAGCTGAACTGAGCTTTTTGGGACACACGGGTAAGCAGCCAAGCAAGCACTTACACAGTACTCAGCCATCACTCTACTGCCACATTGCTTAAGGAAAACGTGCAATTACTCCAGCAAGCAGGTTTACATGATATGTAGGCAGACTGTCTGTGCTACACTTTAACAGCCTCTAGCTATAAATAACATTATTAGGAAAGCACATTGCCTTAGAAGGAGAGAACAGAGATAATCACCTTTCTGACTGTCTAGAAACATATTTAGATTTCATGTTTAAAGATTAAAAATAGACTCAACAAATGCATTCAGTTTTTGACACTGGTTTAACCTTCTTACCCAAATGATACAATTGATACAATAATGCCAAGTTTATTAGAAATTTTGAAACCCATTAAAATATTAGTCAAAAATGTGAAACCTTAAAAGGCTTTTTAATTAAAAGGTGAAAATTAGGGTCATGACACATTTGTCCCAGGAGATAAAACACAGGCAGCTGACACAACTACTCCCCTGCTGTGTACATGTACCACCCTCTCGATGGACACCACTGCCCTGAACCTCAGACAGCTGAACTGCCACAGATTTCAGCCTGGGTTTCCATCCAGTATTTGGAATGGTTTATTCAAAATGCCAGCCTGCAAATTCTGTCTGATTTTGAGGGGACATTCTGCATGAGGCCCTGCCACATCAGGGATATTATGGGCTGAAGCTGTGTCTCTGCTATGTCCAAGGATCCAATGGGGGGGCTACTTGGTATGTGCTGCACTGTCCTCTTCCTGAAGCAAAATAGAAAAGCAGTGGCTGCAGCCTCAGACTCACATCTTTCTTGCTCCCACACCTTCAATTCTTCCTTATTTACATGGTAGGAAGAAAAACCCTGAGCCCTGTGGCTCTGCTTTTGCTTTTGTGCCACTGTACCCCTTCACCCCTGTTCAAACACCACTGGCCCATGGACATGTTGGCCTGCTGGAAAGGCTAAGTGTCCCTCCTGGCAGAGCCTAACCTGGAAAGCCTGGCAGCCATTTGGTCAGCAAGCATCTCCCCAGGAAGCTGTGTAACCACACAGCATGCAGCTCCCTATGGATAGCCATTGTAGCATATGTTCTGACGTGGATATAGCTTTGTGGCAAGCTAAATGAGCTGACTTCACTGAATCCTGCTTAACCCAGCCACTCTCCCCTCTTACAGTGTGTGGATGTTGATGCCACAGCTTTCATCAGTATTGTTGGGATGCACAGAAAGGTCTGCACCAGGAGCTTGTGGCGTACGCCACTGGGGCCATTACAGCCCTCCATGTTGTTTCTTTTTGTTTGGTCCATCAAAGGTCCACATAGCCTCAGAAACAGCAGCATTGCTTCCAAGCCTGCCAGCCTGACCTGTGGCCACCTGAAACCAGCAGCAGGCGGTCAGGTAGAATTTGGCCAGGCGGATGTGCATATCTCTGTGGAAAAACTTAATCGGCCAGAGTTATTGAACTAGTGAACTACCTACCAAACTAGGCCAACTAGGTTGGACTTCCACTTTCTGTTTGTAGAAATGCAAAATAAACAAATGCACACACTGAACCACATCACCTTAGGAAATAACAAGCCAAGGATGTAACTGGCCTCCAGCCCATACAGGATATTCATTCACACAGGATACCTGTGTTGAACACTCCTTGCTATAAATTTTGTTTTGGTTGTTTCTTGACAGAAGCTTAATCCCACACCCAGGCACTCCCCATATGTTCTCAGCAAAGCTGTAAAACAAGCTCTCTGAGTCAGGAGTTACACACTAAGGGTAAATACACCTGATAATGACACACAGCCTCCCCAAAACAATACATCCTACAAGGATATCTGGTGTGGGACCTCACTGGCATGCATGCTCTTGTGTAAGTGCCAAACCCACGTGAGATCTCCCATGTGGGATAAATTACTTTCATAATTTACAAGGAGTATAGACAAGGTAAAACAATCTTTATTTTTGTCTTCATCATTTGATTCCTCTGAAATTTACACTTTCTGTTGACTATCACACACTTGCCTCTGCAAGTTCACCTAGCCAGAACAATCGATTCTTGATCTTTATGCCTTTCCAGACTTTATAGTAGCTGACCTATTATGGCTCTTTATCTCAATTATTTCAAGGAGAGAATGGCCACAAATAGAGATGTGTCTAAACAGAAACACTGAAGACATAAAACACCACCTTTATATTAACGGCTATTTCACGTATATACAATACTAAACAAGTAGCTGAGAACACAAGTAACATCCAAGTTAAAAACAAACAGCTTCGTTACAAGCTGAGCAGTAAACAGACAGCTGGCTTTTAAAGGATATTCTGCTTCCTGCTCCTTTCCACATACGTAATGTTTATTTTAAATTTCTGTGGGCTTATGCAAACTGGACAGCTCTACAAACTTCTGATTAGATTGTTTAACTTTCTGGTGAGTGAGTGGTACAAATCTCTCTTTGTGACAAAACCCAGAAGCTAAACATGTTGCAGACTCCTGCTTAGGGATTTGGCTCCTTAATTTGAACTGTAGCACCTCAAATTCTCATCCTGGTGGGATGGTGAAGAAAGAATCATCATCCTTGCTTACACACAACATTCAGCTGGTGGATAATATTTGATATGTTGAAGTTTTGCTCGTTTGATTCTCAAGACATCCATTTTTCAATTACCAAACAAGGAAATTAAAAGCTTCATAGCAAGATCCTTCTTTAGTTAAACCAATTTGTCTCCGGATGATAAGATCATTTTGACCAAACACAGTACCTCTAAAGCAAGGTGGGTTACACAGTCTTTTAGCATGAGCATTTCTAATAGTATTTTTTAAATTCGTTTTAGTTGTTATTAATTTCTATGAATATTTCTGATCAAATCTCCTTTCTCACTCGGGGCATGACCCAACACTCAGCAAAATAGATGGGGACCTTTACAGTAATTTCAGTGGAAACTAAAGTGATCCCTAAAGATCAATTAGCAGATCATTGTTTAGTTATGTGTGAAGTTCTTCTGGGATGGATTTTACAACTATTTTGTTGGAGCCATCCAGAAACTGGAGATTTGTTTCCTGTAATTCATAGCCCCATTGGGCAATGCAGTAGAACGCATTATGAGTGCTAATGTGAGCACCAATATCTAGACAAATATCTCGTTTATTCATTGCCATCAGGGCTCTTGAAAAGAACGCCCCATAAATTCTTAATAACAAGTACCTAAAATAAGTGTCACTGAGACACACTGGATCAGTGCAGAAAGCAAACATAGTTTCATATTCTGAGATCTTTACAGCAGTGTTTAATTATTACACCTGCTTCTTTAGAGGTAACGCTAACATAGATCATAAAATAGAGTTACCCAAATAGAGTAGATGTGGGGAAGCCAATGCAGAGAAAAAGATGCCTCACTATTTTGTACTGCCTCCCAGCGTAGGGAGTTAAACAGATTCCAACCTCTAGATAATCCACCTTTGTCTAAAACCAAATACCAACACTTCTCATGTTTTTCATTGAATCAGCAATAGTGTCTAAATAGTATTTTGGTGAAATATGTGGGGAAAAATGAAGAAATCAAGTAAGGCACAACATGTGTTTACCATGCCAGTCTACTCAGATATCTTTACTTGCTAAGCGTCTTTCAGGATGAATGAAAGGTGGGTAAGTTATTGGAGGAGTGTCACCAGGAAATTATTAATTCAACAAAGAGATAATGGGTAATGTTGAAAGGGGAACTTCTGGCTAGAGGAAGACTAACAAAGGAGTCTCTTAAAGATCCGTCAGGCCCTTCTAAAAGGGCCTATCTTCTTCACTACTGTCAGCAGAGAATTTGGTACAGAAATAGAAATGAGTTATTGAGAGCTAGTGACAATACTTATTTGAATGCATTTGTCATCAGTGAGGGAACAGGCTATTTTAAAGGAAGAGATGGACAACTTTGAGGGCTAGAGTATTAGAAATGGCATAAAATGCAACATTATTATTGCAAAGCATTTCAATTACTAACGAGATCTATTTTCTTAAACACACTACTTGGAAACAAATGAGAGGGAGAAATAATTGAGAGCACCAGTTGCTCACAGGATGATTATGATCCATCAATGTGATCTGACTATGAAGAAGGCAAGCACAATCCCCATAAATCTTTTTTTACAAGAGAGATAAGAAACTACTAACTAACAGGTTGTTGGAAGGAATCAGAAGGATTCTTTGTACTTGTGAAACCTTCTCTGTATATAGTTCTGATTGCTTGTGTTCAAGAAAGTTGAATGCAAGCTGAAAGAAATATACTGAACAAAGTAATGACAAGCAACTGAAAGCACTTAACTTTTGTAACAAAACAAGAACTGTGAGGTGACATTTGCTGCACCTCAGGGGTTTAACAAGGAAAGAGAGAAAAGTAGTAGAGCTAGACAATGTCGGGATGATTAAGGCCAAGTATAAACTGGCCATGGGTGAACATAGCCTAGAAATTAGGAAAAATTTTGTAACCGTGAGAATGTTATGACCTGGAGCAGCTTTTTTCCTGTAAGTGTGGAGCCATACTTTTGCAGTGGAGCTTAAAGAGTCTGTAAAGAAGAGAATATAATGTGGCTACCTAAGGTAGCAGAGACTTGCACTTCTTTGCTAAAGTTTTATATACAT
The DNA here is from genome assembly GCA_013397725.1 of Rhagologus leucostigma. NCBI lineage: Eukaryota > Metazoa > Chordata > Aves > Passeriformes > Rhagologus > Rhagologus leucostigma. The sequence goes on along the minus strand of VZTD01002511.1, from coordinate 887,439 downwards.
TGATTTCAGTCTTCCCTTCGCTTAAAATCTCCTGGGGTGATTTTGATGAGTAGTTAGGTGAATCTGAGTCACTCATGGGCCCAGCTGTAGTTTTGCCACCAGCCCTTGAGGCTGATGACTGGTTACAGCAAGTTCAAGAACAGATTAGCAATCAGACTGTGAGCCAGAGGTGGGATGGATGTAATCTTTGCTGGAAGATTTTCATTTGCTGCAGCACCACACAGTATGAACTGTGTTTACAAGATGGAACAAATTCTTTTTTCATATTTACCTTTATAAATGTAACCCATTACATGGACTGCCACACAAGTATTTTCAAAGGAGAGGCTAATTCATACTCTCAACTTCTTCCTGCTAACAGACGAACCTAGGATGATTTTCCGTGAATATTAAAAAAGCTTTACAAAGGTTGAAACTGAAGTGATAATGGTGTTTCTTCAATAAACTCTTCTTGGTATTGCCAATACTTCTGTTCAGATCTATAGTCTTGCTGGGCTTCTGTGTGCTTTAATTGTAAAAGCAAAAATTCTCACAGGTTGTTGGAAGAATTCAGATACCAGCAGTAATTTGTGTACAGTTTATGTTCATTAGCAGTCTTATCTTTTGCTGACGTTTATGTCACGTGCCATAGTGTTGTGTGAAGTACTGTAACCTTTGTTTTACCCACACACTATATGAGTTACTGAAAAAAAAAGTACAGAAATACTGTGAAGAGATCACAAGCAAGATCTCCCAAGTTCTGGAGCAGCATTTCAGCCGTAGAATAAACCTTCACTTTCATCCTAGAAAACTTCAGCTGAGGCTACCAGGGGTTCCTGCATGTAAAATGCCAATGAGATTCATGCTTGAAATAGTAAGTGCACTGTGAAGCCACATACATTACTCGCCTGTGCAGCTGAAATGACAAACAAAAAGCCATCAATACTTCCTACAACAGAGAAGAGATGTAGCTACAGAAGGACTCTTGGCACTGAAGCCTGTTAATTTTGGCTCTCTGAATAAAGGCTTGTGCTCTCCTACAAAAAAAGGCATTCTGTTTCTGTTGTAAAAGGGGCCGCGTAAGAAAGGACTCCGGCAAATACACAAGAGAGCTTAAAGAAGGAAACCTCTGAGGCACTATGTGTTTCAGATCTTTATCAACGATTTAACTTGTCTGTGGCAAGGAGCTGTTGTTTATAGACCTCATGTTCCTCTCTGATGAGTGATTTGGGCTGCGTTGATTTATAGAGTGAATGGTCTGACTATGTTTTTGAGTTATCTGCTTTGCCTACTTGCCCTGTAGAAATCACCAATAAGTGTTTCCAGTGAGATACTCTCTGTCGCTTCTGTTCAGGCTTAAGCACCTATTAGAAATACGGAATAAGGTTATACTCATGCTCCTTTTAGGGACATGAACCTGTAAGATGCCTGAATGTCCAGGACCGGCTGCTAGAGTTACACACCTCTGACGGGGAATCTAAACAGCCCCCTTACTCAGCCAGTCATTTAAAGTTAATCATTAAGAAACAACAAAAATAGTGTTGTATTTGAAATCACCTTTTCATTGAGCTGAGCCTGTGAAACATCTGCAGGGAAAATTCTTGCAATATCCTTGAGGTTCAAATTCCCAGATTGTCACCTGTGGACAGGGTGAATACGCGCTTTTTCCTCACATGAAGAAGGAAACTACCTTTTCTATTACTGCCTAGTGGTTCTAGTGTCTTTTTTTTTTCTTTGCCTGCAGAGGATTAGAGCCATATCCCCTACAAAGTGGGATTACATGGATAAACATGTTATCAGTTAGGCTGGACTTGAGAAGACTCCTCTCCACTTCCACTAACTGTGAAACAAAGAAATAAAGACTGGTGAGAAAGGAAAGGAATGGCTCTACGGTCCTAGCAGTCAGCCTGTCCCTTACAGGAGAGCTCTGCAAAGTGACCATTATGAAGGCATTGCAGTTCTGGTCCCTTCTGAACACTGGCATCACTGACAGAAGAGAAGGATCTTCTTGTGAGCGGCGTTTAAAGTCTCTAATGCTGAGAAGGGCTCCAGATCTTCTAGACAGGAAATATAAGCCATTATAGAAAAGGCAGACTCCTAAGTCTCTAGGTTTTTGGAAGAAAGGGGCCAACGCTGTTTTCTGAGAGCCTTTATATTACCAGAGTATATTAAGGAGCATGAGTCTCACAAGGAACTTAGATGGTAGACCAGCTACTGCTGGTCTCAGATGAGACTTGTGAGGCCATTTTCTCAAATGAGATATCTGTGAAAAAGCACCAGCATATAACTCTAACCACCAGGAAAATTTCAGGTTAAAGAGGTAAGCACATACTGACAGCATTTTTTCTACCAACAGGATTTTCTATCATGATTTTAAATTAAGCTCCTCAGAGGAACTTTGTTCCTTCTTTAGGATTAAAATCCTCTGTGGCACAAAGATTTTGGTCCAGGCACATGCATTAGCTGTAATGTCCAACATCGGAAAATAAGCATAAATTGTCAGCTTTGTCCACAGAAAAAGTGTAAACACAAAAGGTCTCTGGAGGCTGTTCCTCTGGATATGCACTGTGTCAGATGCTGAACCCTGCTAACTTCAGAGACATGTAACTGATACCAAATCTTCACCACATGCATCTAAATGGCTTTGCTTTATACACACTATCATCAGTTAACTCACCTCAGCTGACTTAAGTATTGAAAGTGTAAGTGGAGCTAAAGTGGTAAATAATGTGAAACACTTCATCGTTCCCTACACAAAAGCCTCTTGGCTTAATTGTTTGAACTGTGCCTGTTGGTACTGGAGATGTCGTGGTATCGGTGTCTCCTGGGCACTGCTGTGACATTCATCGCAAATACACAAACCTAATAAGAAGGCATAAAGAAATCACACTTAGAGGAACATCCATTTCACCCTGGTCACACTACATTTTTGAGAAAAGCTGGCAGAAACCAGCTTGAGGCACAGTTTTGCCCTGCTTGGCACCTGTGTTATTTGCCAGCTGCCAGCAGAGATCCAAGGTGATTTCACTATCACCTTCTTTATGCCTCATTTCCTGAGGAACTTGAGCTTCTCTAGTCGTCCTGTCTGTCCATTTGTATTTCAGATTCCCTGTCATTTGTCTCCTACCCTAGTAGCTTTTAAACCTGACAACTGCTCACAATCACATTGGGCAAAAAGAGAGAATTTCCAGTGAAATATGAGTTCCTACAAGACTTGTGAAAGCCAACACGTGGGTAGAAGAAAGCAACTAATACAAACTGGAGAAAGGAGATACAGAGAAGAGTTTCAATATGAGGGCCCCAAGACCTTCTGGCTGGACAATCACCTTGCACGTGTCTGCTTTCTGATCAGCTTGCAGATGGGCCACAGTATCTGCAGCACTGAGCTACCTCAGCCCATAGTTAAGGGACAGGGGGCTGAAATAAGGTGAAGAAAAAACAGGGAAATGGAGGAAATGGATTAATGTGAGGATGGGTAGCAGACGTGAGGGAACTGGGGAAGTCTTATGGACTTTTGAGAGAAACTATGATCATCACGGGAAGGTCAAAAGAAAATCCATAGGAAGTTGGGCTTTTTTGTTCTGCTTCTCATGAAGCAGGATATGAGACATATTTAGAACTGAACCAGCTCAGAGTACAGTGGCAAAAACGCAGACTTTCAGAGTACAGCCAAGCTATAATTTCATTACTGTCTTCATTCCAGATTAGGCCAAATTTGACAACAGATGTAGCTGCGCCTGTGGAGTAACCATACTCAAAGCAAAAGGAACATGCAGCTAAGCTTCCAATAAAGGCCCTTGCTGAGCGGCTCCACTGCTGAAAACTGAGTATCTGAGCTTAAACCAAGTAAAAGTCTGCTGCATCAAGTAGTGAATGTGGGTTACTTTCAAGCATAAATTATACCCTTGCCATAGTTGACACAGGCCCCTGTCAAAGATCAACAGATGTCTCAAGAGTCACCTACTTCAGCTTCCTGTTTGCTGCCAGCATCTGATCCTCTCATCATTCATGCTACATATATGCTCACGCCCTCCCAGGCTCCCTTCTGAAGCAAAATGACTAGTTTCTTGGAGAGGAAGTCTGGACACAGTTAACAGAATAGCTTGCTCCAGGGTCTGCTCCAGACAGGCAAAATGGACTTGGACTGCAGCAAGTTTAACTCTCTCAGTCCATGACAGTTGTCTGATCTTACTCCAACAGGCCTTGTGTCCTCAAATTCCCTACACACTGTCATGGGACAGCACAAGCAGTCAAACATGCTTTGAATTAGTAAATCACAACTGCTTAATAATCAGCTTGCAGAGTAATATGGGGCCAGTGGAGACCTGGGCCAAATACTACCCCAAATCTGGCCATGCTGACCTAAAGACAGTAGTTACTTCTGAGCAATGCGGACAGGAGCTGTCTTGCACCACCTGGTCTGGGTCAGAGATTAGCCTTGGGGCAGCTGCTCTGGTAGCACAGTCACGGCCCTTGAGAAGCCAGGGCAGAGGCCGGAGCTCTCAACAGAAGGACTTTGCTTCCAGGCTTACAGCTGGAATTTGAACTATTCACACTGATAGGTGCCACCCCTCACCATCAGCTCTCACCCGGGAGACTCGGGTGGCCTCTCCAGCCTTTGTCCTCAGAGGCCAGTTAAAATATTCTCTCAAAATAGATAATGAGGTAATAATTTTATTTTCCTAGTTGCTTAAGGAGAGTGTTAGAAGAGTTAATCCAGGGATCAAAGGTCTTTGTTAGCAGAGAATCTTTTGAATCCTGTGTGTGCTGGTCACAGAAATAACAGTGAAAGTGTACAGACCTGAAAATGACAGCCAGGATGGAAACCAAATCTGCCAGAACCTTCTAATGGCATTTAGTGTCTTTTAAGTGTTTGGGTCAAGTTTGATTTTGCTGGTTTATGTAGTCTGTTGTGAGATTTAGCCAGCTGCTGAATCTTTTCATGCAAGTAAAACTTTCCAAAAGGGCCTTAAACTCTAGTGACGGAATACAGTTATTTGTATGTCAACTGCAGCTTCTATTTATAGGACGATGAAAATATCCCCCAATCAGTAACTCTCTAAGAGATAGGCATTTCATAAAAATAGATTATAGAAAACAAACAAAGATGCAGGCGTGCTTTAGGTCAATCAAAACACTCATATTCCAAACTCTCCTCATAACCCATATATTTAAGACATTGGTAAATTCAGATAGTAAACCCGTTCAGACACAAACATTCCAGCTTCACATAGGATAAGGAATTTGGCTATTCAGGGAAAAGGAATATTAATATATCCTACAGTGAATTGACACAATAATAAGTAGAGGTTTTTAATGACTCAAAATTAAATTAACTGCTTTCTGTGATACCCAGTAGAGCTTGCATGAAGGCACTTACCAGAGGTGAATGTGCTTTTAAGGGGTGTTGATTTAAGACCTGATTTGTTTGAAGATTGACTTGAAAGAATTTCAAAGGATGTAGCTTAATTAAAAATATTCCAAACTTTGCATTCCTGGCAAAACCTTTTGACCTCTCATGACATTTAATGCTCGAAGGTGAGGAGTTGACCGGCTGCTTCTCACTTCACTAAAGACACTCCAGATCCTGCGCGCCATGCCACAACCGTCATTAATTGTTGATAGGTGCTCATTACACTGACCTAAAGCCAGCACCCAGAGAAGCAGCAGATGAGGAAGTGGCAGGCACCCAACTGCAGCACCAGGGGTACTTCTCCTGGCTGTGCCTCAAACACGGCTCATCCTTTCAAAAAGCCCCAAGAACAGAGTGTGCACATGAAGGTCTGCGCATTGCAGCCGTCACACAGTCTGGCATTCCCACCGACAGAAGAATCAAATGGAGCTATCCAGAGCAGGCCGGCGAGGAAGCATTAGGGAGACTCCTCCGACCCCCACTGCCTCCCGTGACGAATGGCCTGCTGTCACCCGTTCCGAGGGGGCCTCTCGCCGTGCAGGCTGTTTGCATTCAGTCAACACTTTGCTTTTATAGGCCTGCGGAGCCGAAGATTGCTAGACTTTTGAACCCCAGGCTAACTTCTGTCTGGCTACAGCCTCATTTTCTGGAGCCAAAATCTTTTTTAACAACTACACAATAACAAGTAATTAGGGTAAAGTCTGCTAATCTTCTCCTTTGGGCCTGGAGGTTGTGTATTCAGAACCCATTGAAGGTAGAATTACTGCCATCAAAGCCTGAGGTTACTTTGTGAAAGGGGTTGAACTCTAGGTCAAGGAAATGTTAACTGGACAAAGAGAGATCAGGGCAGATAGTGTTAAAATTAAAACTGTCCTACTGAGATAATGCAGAAGTGACTGCTTTTGCTCTAAAAAACCAGCTGAAAGAACAACATGAAGGGAAGGCTAGAGTGGTTCTTTCAAAAGGTGAAAACATAGCAAATAAAGGATTTATTGACTTTCTTTCATTTAGAAATTTATTTGTAGTCTCTTTATTCAGTAAGACAAAGTAAAACATCTTATTTTTTTGTGTCACATTGCCATCCTGGGCCATCCTGTTTCCTAAAGCTGTTTGATTTACTAAATTGAATAAGTTAAGTTTCTTAAATATCTTCTCTCTCCTCTAAAATCCCCCCGTGCAAAAATTCATTAGAAATTGAAAGGTTTCTGCCCTTGACTTAAGAGTCCTGGGGACAAATGGAACTTGCTGGATGATAGGAAGGATAAACAAGCACAGACTCACACATATGTGGAGGAATCGCTCCAGAAGAGAGTGGTGTCCATGAAGTGCGCTGGATATGGCACAAGGGTGGGTTTTGTGCCTCTGGTACTTGCATATAGCATAGGTGAGGGGGAGACAGTTTTTCGAGGTATTAGAGCCCAACCACTTAAAATTTTCAAATGTTCAAAACAAAATCACAGATTTTGCCTGGAAATTTGTCACAGATCAGGACAGCCCTCATTCCACCACATGGAGTCACTCCAAAATTAATTCCATTCACTGCTGTCAAGGATAACAAATACGCCGCTGTCCCCTCGCCAGTATCAAAGCTGACAGCTCCAACAGGATCGGCAGCACTTTGTTCTCCCCTGTTGCTGTGAGAAGGGTTTTGCCTGCTGCTGCCAGTGGATTTTAAGTCCCTATATGGGAGGGGAACAGCAGAAATATTGAAGCCAGCTATTTCCCATGCCAGGTTCCACTGGGCTCTGCCACAGCATGGCAGCCACCTCCCTAACTTTTAGGAAATGATGGAAATACTTCAGCAGACATAGGCAAGGGACATCTTTGGAAATGTGATGGCAATTACCACAGCAGTGGAATTACCTCACAGTTCAGTTCTGAGGGCAAGATGCATTTAATGGTGCTGCAATTGCCAGCTGGATTAAGCCAAGCACAGTAAAGTGGATACAGCTTTCTGCTTCCAAGCTGAGCTTTTAGAAGAATTCTCTTGTGGGATTTCTTCAAACCTGAAGGTTCCCAGAGTAGCTTGTACATCTACCACCATGGGAAGAAAAAGTGTTTTGCAGAAGACCAGTGGTAGCAAAAACAATCCTCAGCTCTGAGGTGGGCACTTCAGTGTGCAAGGAAAGACATCTCCAGCCCCACATTTTTCTCCCAAGGAGGTAGCATCCTAGACCTTTACCCTGAGCAATGGGCAGAAGGAGAGTTTCCAGCCTTTCCAGGAAAAAGACAATAGCCAAATAGTGTTGTTTAGTTCCCATTTTGTTGGCATTTCCCAGGGGTTTTGGAAATACCAGGTTGCCATTACCTTCATGAAAATATAAACTTTCTCCATATGTGAGCTATATGACACAGGCTCATCAATATTATCTTTCTTTCACGATGGGTAGGTTTTGCACGTATTTTCCTTTAGTTATATCAGAACAAAAGAAATTAGTGGTAATGACTAATCATGGCACAAAGCTTTTTTTTTCTTTGAAGCATTCTTCTGACATGGAAACAGAAAATGACAAGTGCATTTTTATGTTAATTATGGCCATGTGAATTAGACCAGATAGATGGTACAACATCGCTGCTAAAATGCACCAAAGGGAAGCCTGACATTTTGTTCTGAAACTTAACACAGGAGCAATGTTCCTGGTACAAGAGGCATTGGGATATATTTCTTCAAGTTTCAGATTAGAAATAACAGTTCTCTGCTGCACTAGCAACTAATTTTGCCTGGTTTAAATGCTTCGCAGATTAAACTAACCAGTGTAACTGTACCATGAAGCAATCCTGTATTTGTGTGAATATAACAAATTGGTATTTAGTCAGATATTTATCACACTAAAATGCAAACCTGCATCCTAATTCAAATACCTCCATCCACACTCTTGTCTGTTTCAACTCTGCAAAATGAAATTTTGTGGCCACTATTGAAAACTACCCATCAAAATACCCACAGAATAGCTCTTTAATTAGGACAGCTTTTGGTTTTAGAATAATATATATATGAACATTTTGGCTGTTTCAAGAAATTCTGTTCAAAATGGGAAGAAAAAGTAGACAGAAAATGATGCAGAATAAAAACCTAGCCACCTTCTGTGAGGTACTTGTATATTTGCACGTGGATGTTACCCTGTTGGACAGCTGGCAAGCTGGTTTGGGGATCTTGCAGGCTTGTTTCCTTTAGGAAAGAAATCAAGTGTGCGAGTCAAGTGCGCACCCTGGTACCACTCCCTTATAATTCTAAAAGATTTTTTCCATGGACCCAACAGAAGCAGAATCAGGAAGCACTTTCCTTGCCCAGACACCCCCCAGCCTGTCTTTCCAATTAATTCTATGCTCAGACATTGGGGCCATAGTTGGATTTTATAGCTAAGCCAATCACAGCTCAAGCTAATGTCAAAAGATTTGGTTCTGTCCGTCCTTCTATTGCCATTAATTGCATCCTCCTATTCCCAACATTGCACTGTGTCTGACGCTTTCCTGACCTCATGGTGTGCTACATCAGGGCTACATCAACAGAAGAAATACTGATATGTTTCATAAAGCTTTTCTGAAAAGCGAGCACTCATAGCAAAGGAAGCACTTATAGCAAAGGAAGAAACGAGCACATAAATGAAAACAGAGAAGAAAGGGAATAGACTGTCTTTTTAGAGGCAGCTGGTCATCTGATTGCCTAGCCTAGCATCAGACTGTGCACTGCATCCTGACTGTCTGCTCCATCTCAGTGTAATGACCATGACTGTTACTCTTATAGGCTGGTGAGTTTTTTCTTTTCTGTACAAACAACAGTTTACCCATCATATTCTTGTTTTCGCATGCACAGGCCAAGTATTCTAGTACTGCTCAAGCTTTGTCATGCATTCCTTGCCTTGGGCCATAACCCACGTCTGCTTCTTACCATCGTTGTATGAAAGAGCATTTATTAAATTCTCTGGTACTGAGCCTGAAAGAAGCAGACCCACTGTCTTTATCCAAGTCTGTAATTATCAACAGATTAAAGATTTGCCTGGCAAAAATCGAGACTTCTAGGCAGACACACAAGATACAAAACCAGCTAGAAGCTTCTTCAGAATATGAATCAATCTTCACTCTCCCTTCAGGTAGAAGGCGCAAGGAACAGAATCATCTGACATTCACTTTGGAATAATACAGGTTCATTTCTATGTTTCTTGACTAACAGTAACTCACATTTACAGGAATACATTAGAAAGTCTACTTTTCTTTTTTTCCCTAAAGTAATGGCATTCACATGCACAGCTCCTAGTCCTGATTCATCACTGCAGTACTTCAGCTTTATTTCAGGGAGTCCATTTACAGTGCAGCAACTACATGAACCATGAGTCCTGTCTGTGACGCTCTCAAAAGCAAAAGGGTAGGATGGTCTTTTAAGCTGCTCATGACATAGGACTCAATCGTCCCAGTTCCATGTTCGATTCTCCTCTGTGGAACCAACTCACTAGGGTGTGGGGGCTCTGCACCTCCCTAAAAACCTGCTTCTTCTTCCCTCACACGGAGCAGCTAGAACAAAAGAGCATTTAGCTCCTCGGTTAATTCAGAAATCCCTAGTAATGTGAGAAACTGCCCTGCCCAAGAATCCCTAGCTTCTTCAATCATTAGTGGATATTATCAATTATTATGCAGCAAGCAGTGTGCATTGTGTTTTCACAGCCAAAAGAATGCCCCAGAATCTGATTTTGCCAATGGTTAAGCATTTGAATAACTTTATTGACCAGGATTAGCTCACGAATCTCTGCAGTAAGACTCAGCAATCCAAGGATGTAGAATAGAAGTTATGGAATATAGCAACATGCACATCATTTGAGTCAAGTTACACACTGTACCTGGCTGTGCGGGACTCAGGGAAAAAGAAAATTTTCTTTTGACCTCAGATAATTATTAGGTTTATTATTAACATCACAGTGATATCCCATAGCTGTAACCAGCTCACATTAGCCAAGGTACTGTATAAAGATACCAGATGATTAAATCCCTGCCAAAGGAAGCCTGCATACACTTTGAAACACAAACAGAAAAAAAAAAAAAGAAACCCGTTAATTTTGTTTCACCATAATTGGCAGAGTCTTTTAAAACCTTAATACTGTAATAACAAACACTGCTCAAGTGTGGTCTCTGCTACTCTTATGTAAAGCCGTAGGAATGTCATTCATTTAGACCTCAACAGAGAGGTTGAAATATAGTATATATTTTATACTTTATAGCTGGCATAAAGTAAAAACACTATTAGAAGAATATTATTGAGGTTGCAATGTCAAGCATTTTGAATCTTACAGAAGAATGTATAGACCCAGCTGCCACCTGAGACACTTCAACACGTACAAAATTTAACTGACAATGAACCCCAGAAACAACTACATTTTCTCATCTCTTGCCTTTCCAGCAACATCACCAAGGTGTTCTGCTTTCTGTCGGTTGACGTGTGTTTTCTTCTCCGCCTAACACCAAAATTGTTCTTAGTTGACTGGCCCCATTAATATCTTTTTCAGGGCAAACAAGGATGTAAAGAGTATTTATACCGCACAGTGCAGGGATGCTTGAGGCAGCTGTGATTGGTACTGCTCAGGTACAGAACTACAGTATAGCTCTCCAATCAAACTTACCAATTTTGGGGCAGACTTACTGCACAGTCTTCTGCCTCACTGGCACAGCATCACAAATCCCCTCCCTCCTCAGAGTGTGCTACGCTGTCCCTGCTTGGCAGGCCTGGCAGCTCAGCACCAAGGGCGGGCTCAGCTAAATTTTATCACTGCTAGCTTATAAAGAAAGTTGCTCATAAAGATTCAGTTGCTTGGCATCTTCAAATCACCATCTTCCAACAGCTCAAATCTCAGGCAAGAGGAGCTATTCAGGGGAGCAGCACCAGGCACATTCTCAACACACTCTGCCAGATTTCATGTTCCTTCCTCCAGGCATAGAAAGCTGAGGATGTTCAAGGAAACAGTAATAGATTTTGTTACACAGACAAAAAACAAGGGATTTTCTTCAGAAAGAAAGGGCCAAGTCTTTTAGGATGACATATTCAGAGGGATATTAATTTCTTTTCATCTTTTTAGACTAGCCTGAGGCATTTATATTCAAGTCCAAACAAAGTCTAGCAAAGTTGTAAACATCTGAAAAGTTTCTTTCAAGAAGAATTGGTCCATATTAATAACAGGCATTGTCTACTCTCTGCTCTGACAGCAATCTGCAAATATAAAAAATATTTTCTTCACATACAGTAGCCTGAAGAATTTCACTGAACCAAAAAAACCTAAGTGAAGGATTGTAAAGGTGTGTGAAAGCCTAATTTGTTGTTCCTGATTTGTATTCAAGAAATCAGACACATTTTGTCTTTATTTATAACAAAAACATCCTGTACAGAATCCAAGTGTTACTCAATTCCTAATGCTTAAATAGAATTCAGCTCAGTGCTGGGCTAAATTTCAGCCTAGATGAGAGATGACGTGTTATGTTTCTTCGCAAAGAGCCAGGCTGGCCTAGAAACCTCTCAAACAAATACGTTTGGTAGAAATACTGACACAGAAAATGCAATTTAGACCACTGATAACACAGGAAATCCTAATCAATCAAGCAATAGCTGATGTCTCAGTGATCTTTTTTTTTTTAACGTTAGTAGGTCCCCAGGACACTAAAATTCTCTTTTTTTATAAATAAGGAAAAAAGTTCTCTCTCACCACACTGAGACATTTTGCCTGTCTAGCTCTATATCTAGAGTATTCAGAATACTATAACATTACTGTATGCAGAAAAAAAGGAACTAAAAACCCCACTTATGCCCTTAATGGTCTCCAAACAGAGGCAGATAATGTCTTCAAGGAGTTCAAGAGTGTTACAAGCACCCGTCTGTGGCAGAGCCTAACTGGTAGTCTCAACTGTTGCACTGATTTATATCACTTAGGTGTCCAATGTACCTACTGAACAACAAACATGTTTTCACAAATACTGAATACTAGTGCTTCCAGCCTGGTTTTGGTAGGATGCCATTTCCCAGCAAAGGCAAAAACTGCCACCTTCAAACCATAAAGAACTTTATCCTTGCTTAAACTGAGTGTCAGCCAGCAACGGTTTTCAGATGGCTTCACTTGCAGATGGAAATACATTTCCTACGGAGTTGAGGTCAGCAAGAAAAAAAAGATGAAAAACAGACTTCCGTAATGCCCCAAAACATGGTTTTAACAGAAAAACGGAGAAGTTCATTAAAATAAAAGTCTGGAAGTTAAGCAAGGACATTGCCCATTTGGGAAGGTGGAAGACCTTGGTAGCAGGACTTTGCAAAACACTTTTGTTGCTGGCAAAATGAGCAAATGCTTCACAATGGTCTCCACATTATGGTAAACAGACCTCCCATCTAGCATCATTTTGTGTGCTGCTATCTACAGTGCTGGAACAGCTTAGGGGTGAAAGAGCGCCAGCATTTTTGCGCTCTTCCTGCATCCTGGGGATCGCAGCTGTGAAGGAGAGCAGGGCGCACTTTCTGTTGCATCTCTCAAATATAGTCCTGAATGCAACTTCTGTCATTAAGAAATATTTCCTAAGCAGACTCCATACCCCCCTTTTCCATCTGATAATCATCTCCTTGTGTTTGTGGTAAGTCAACATCCTTCATTTTTGCCTTATGAGGAAAAGCTATGGCTGTGAGCACTTCAGAATTCCCTCAGTGCTTGCAGATCCCTACGACAACAAACAACAGAAAGCGTCCAACATGGTTTCTTCCTTTCCTTACAGAGACAAGCACTTCGCACAAAAGAGGGCAGCTCCCATACCAGCCTTCTGTCCGTACTATCTGCTCAGTTACAGCACATGCTTATCTCTCAAATTTGGCAGTGAAGAAAGGAGATGTATGATGCTGCACTCTCCCTTTCTGGCTGTTGCAGGGGGAGGAAAGGGCAGAGTTTGTATAACACAAAGTCATCACACACCATGAGAGAGCACTAGTGGGTAGCCCTTACTTCCTTTCGGCTATGAGGTGTTTGGAGCAAACTCAGAGACCTTTGCTGAGTGCAGCATCTCACTGAAGTCCCAGAGTCTCTCATATGTGCTGCTGCACAGTGGAGGGGGCTGGCCCCATACTTGTGTTTGTGGGGTTCCTGAGCAATGCTGGGCACACACACCCAAGGTCTAGGGGGGCACCAAACTGAGCTTAGCAATTTGTTCCACCATCTTCACTCAGGCAAAGCTTTTGGTGATTTATAGCAGTGTGGAGAGAGGGCTTAGGCTGTTGATTTGTTTAAACATTCACATACAATTATTATTCCTGGAGCTCCGAATAAAGTGTCATCATGCTTCTCACCAGAGAAAAATTTTTGCATAAGCCTTTCAGAGAAGCTGAAGAAATGTTATCCAGACACGATTGCTAAACCCAGCTTCAGTTTTGATAGCAGAGCTGCCTTTGTTGGACACATTTTCCATCTCACTCCACTTTCCTCACCATTCTCCTCTCTTCAAACGGGGAGTCAGTGCCCTCTGACACTGGATAGGCCCAAAGGAAATGCTGCTTCCTCATGCCAGCCTTTTCTGTTAGCAGCAGCTAGAGAGAGAACCTGGGGAAGCCATGTGGAGCCAAATCTACACAGACACAGGGCGCAGAGATGAGAAATAATGTCATCTGCTAGGAAGTAGCAAGAGGACAGCAGTAGCATTTTCTTATTTTTTCCTCTAAAGTATACCTTTCCTATAGCTCACTATAACTGACTGAGTCCACGAGACTCATTCTGTTTCTCACTGTGAAAACAAAGAGGAGCAGACAGGCTTAAGACTTGCAGAAAGATGAGATGATTTAGGAAATATGAGGAAAACAGCAAGAGAATAACAGAAAAGAGAGAGGGTACGAAAACAAAGGAGGAGTCAGAACTATCGAGCTTAGAAAAAGACCTGTGGAAAATTAGAAGGCATTGGAGGAAGAGCAGCATTAAAAAAGCACAAGAAAGAATATGGGGAAAGATAAAATTATGGCTACTACAACAAAAACCAGACAGAGTTAGGACATTTTGAAAGAAGGCATAGAGTGGTTTGAAAGGGTGTGAATGGGAAAGAGGAAAAGCAAGAAGGGGAACCAACACAATGAGTTACATGTTGCTATTGCACAGAAAATTAAAAGCAAAGTGTACATGCAAACACAGAAGGAAACCTTGGCCTTACCAGAGCAAAAGGGACAGGATGCCACAGGACACAATTTCCTCCTTTGTATTAAAGGTAGATGGGTCATATGAGAAAGCTCTGATCACTCCTAAGAGTACAGTTTTCCTTCCTAGTATCTCCACAGCTTCTGAAGGATTTCCTTCCCTCACATTACTACGTTATAATATGAAGAAGTAGGTTGTGATTTTGTTAGCTGCAGAGGGCGAACATTTCTCCCCTTTCCTCCTGCACACACCAGGCCTGTCCCTACAGGCACAAAGGATTTATTCTTCCCTTTACAAATTACTTTACCAGCTGAGGAACTGCAATAGCTGCCAAACCCCTCAGAAGCCTGAGACCTCTGCCCCATCCCAGCAAGGACTGAAATGAGGCAGGGGAGAGAGGAAGTGAATTATTTTGAAACAAGTGGTGGGGAGGGGGTAGAGGGAGAGACCAGGACACACACTGCAGAAGCAAGCAGAACGCAGCCTGAGAAAAGCTGGCAAGTGCGGATGTAGGATGATCCGTTCCCTCCACCATGCTTCGACAGAGTTATTTGGGAACCCCTGTGGGGAGGGTGAAGATTGCCGGTAAGAGCCCTCATCACTTTTCCACCAAACCACTTGTAATTCAGAGCCAGCCTACAACTGTGAACGCTCCCAGCAAAATCAGACATCGAATCAGGTTTTGGGTTATCACCACTTGTAGTTCAGGGTTGCCTGTGACCAGAGTTGTTCTCACCCAGTCTGGTTCAAGTTCAGCCAAAGGTCTGACACATCCCTGGTTCAGGCATTGCTCAAGGAAAAATCTGGAACAAGTTTTCAGCCTGACTCTGCTGTGTGTGTGTGTGTGTGTGTGTGTATCTGTGAGCAAAGCTGCTCTTCTGTGCTTGCTTGTCACAAAAAATGATGAATTGCAGAAGTACCCATTTGGTGTTAGTCATTCGGTGCAGCAGGAAGGAAGCAGGAAGCCCTTGTGAGCATTAACTTTACAAAGCAGTTTGCAAAAAAAAGCCAAGGCTCTCCTCCCCTGGGCTACATAGCCACACACTGTTCTTTACCTCCTCACCTTAAGGGGCACCTAGTCACAACTAACATTCGCAACTCCTTCAGCCGGAAATATTTGCCTGGTGCAAACAGCTGAGGCATTTGGTGTCAGCCCTTTCTCTGAGCAAGGCGTTTAAAAGGGGGAAGGGAAGAGGAGCCCTACACTTGCCAAACGGGAGAGGCCTGATTGCGCTCAACAGGTTCAGTTCACGCTGTGACCCTGCCCGGCTTCCTGCTATTCAGATGTGTTACTTCCCCTTTGTGGTAATGGCCTGTGGCAGCCAGCCAGAAAACACTATTAATTTCAGAAGTGGCCTGACAACAAACCCATAGCGAAACGAGAGGAAGTGGCGGGGAGGCCATCTGTTAACTTCAGCAGAACAGTAGGGACACAGCTATGTACGTTCTACAAGGAAAGCAGATTAATAATCCACAAAGAGGAAACTGGCTAAAATTATCCACAGGCCATATTAAAAAAAAAACAAAACAAAACAAAACGAAAAAAACCAAACAAGGGAGTCACTTGAGCTGCAGCTGGACAGGAAATTGCTAGAGCTGCTTGCAAATCTCCACTTTGAACAGAACAGCATAGGGAATGCCAAGAGCGGAAACCGTTCAAAACTGGATTAGCACAAGCCAAGTTTAACTGCAACCCACTTCTACTTTCACAGTTTATGCGCTCAATCTAGGCCACTACTGCATGAGACACTGACTCACTTTTTTCCCATGTTTTGTTTGCATTTCATTTCACACACTTGCAGTTTCTAAAATTACTTCAAATGTGCTTTGGCTGCCAGGAATTCTGCAGAACCTCAGCCGACAGCCCCAGCTGCAGCATCAGCCCTTCACTGTGGTACTGCACACAGATTTTGGCACCACCCTACCTGGGGCCAGTTATCATCAGGAAGGATGTTAATGAATATAAGTTGCAGGAGGAAGTTTTGCAATTGCTATAATCCCCTTTTTCCTTCTGCAGAGACTGAACTGCTTGAAGGGTCCAAAGAGGAAATGAGGTGACTAAGGGTATATAGAGACTTTTCCTCCTTGCCTTCATTAAGTTGCAAGGTGGCTGAATGGCAACAGAAAAATCATTTACAGGCTGCAGACTGTTGATGAATCTCTGTGAAATGAGTTCCTGCCAGACAGCTAAGGAGAGCATGAACCCATCTCCTGGCACCTTGTAATAGAGTGACCAAAATTCATAAACAAAGCCAGAAAACAGCAGGTCCTTACTCTTAGTAATAAAAGAAAAAATAATAACGAGAAAAAAACATTATGGCCCAGAGTCAGGTGCATCTCT
Source organism: Rhagologus leucostigma (assembly GCA_013397725.1). Lineage (NCBI taxonomy): Eukaryota > Metazoa > Chordata > Aves > Passeriformes > Rhagologus > Rhagologus leucostigma. Next base: position 870,575 of record VZTD01002511.1, on the reverse strand, counting down.
AGTATAGCAAAGGGATGCTGGAATATTTTGTAATTAACCTAAAGGCCTTCAAAAGCATTCCTTTCACCAAAGCAAGATGAGAATCCAGCACATTCACCGCTTATGCATTTAGGCATCAGTGGACCAAAGGGGAAATCAAGGTTTTATTGTCTTAGGGGATGTACAAAAGCAATTGAAAGCAATCATTGCCTTTAAACATAACCATATGGGTATGTGCAATTAACCACAACCACACAGAGGGGAAAGGGGGAATAAACCAGCCAGGTTCTCCATAGCCAAAAATAATTATTTATTTATTAATAATTTAAGGTTTTACATTCTTATAATAAATTCCATCTTAAAACTTTTACACCGTGGATTAGACTCTCCCTTATTGGCAATCATGTGCAGCTTCACTGTGTGTACACACAGGTACAAATGTTCGCACATACTTCCAGTTTTATACAAAAAAAAAGACGCAAAATATTGCATTTGAGGTGAAGCTCCCTGAAGAATTTGTACAGAGGTAATGCACTGTTTAGCACATCTGAAAGTTTTAAAAAGTGATCAAAAAATCTTTTTCATTCAAAGACAAACCTCCTCCCAGATGATCTATTTACAAAAGGTAAGGCAAAAAATTAATTTAATTTAAAAATATATATATATGTGTGTTTGTATATATATATATATCATATGGAACCTACATCAAAAGCATGAGGAAAAAAAAATCACCACAAGGAAAATAAAGATATACGAAAGAAGAGACTACTTCCTCACAAAACATGACTTGCAAACTTCTCATCATTGCCATTTCTCCCTCATGGAAAGCTTGCTTCAATAAGGTTCAACATGCTGCAAATATATTCTTTGCAATTAAAACAAACAAACAAACAAAGCAGAATTTTTGAANGGTTCTCCATAGCCAAAAATAATTATTTATTTATTAATAATTTAAGGTTTTACATTCTTATAATAAATTCCATCTTAAAACTTTTACACCGTGGATTAGACTCTCCCTTATTGGCAATCATGTGCAGCTTCTCTGTGTGTACACACAGGTACAAATGTTCGCACATACTTCCAGTTTTATACAAAAAAAAGACGCAAAATATTGCATTTGAGGTGAAGCTCCCTGAAGAATTTGTACAGAGGTAATGCACTGTTTAGCACATCTGAAAGTTTTAAAAAGTGATCAAAAAATCTTTTTCATTCAAAGACAAACCTCCTCCCAGATGATCTATTTACAAAAGGTAAGGCAAAAAATTAATTTAATTTAAAAATATATATATATGTGTGTTTGTATATATATATATATATATCATATGGAACCTACATCAAAAGCATGAGGAAAAAAAAATCACCACAAGGAAAATAAAGATATACGAAAGAAGAGACTACTTCCTCACAAAACATGACTTGCAAACTTCTCATCATTGCCATTTCTCCCTCATGGAAAGCTTGCTTCAATAAGGTTCAACATGCTGCAAATATATTCTTTGCAATTAAAACAAACAAACAAACAAAGCAGAATTTTTGAAAAGAACAAAAACACAGGTGTCCCTTGGATTGATTTCTTGAGTACATGTGAATTAAGAAAAAAAAAAGCAAATCAATTTAAGGTTAACTATTTACATTGATCAAGTAGAATACTACCAAGCTCCCAGCAAACAAGTACTCCAAATACACTAAGCTGAAATCTCTTTCTTTGGCTCCTCTAAATTAAAACAAACAAACAAACAAAAATAACCAGTCTTCACTGAAGACAAAGATGCGTGTCACAGATCTGAGAGCAGAGAGCAGAAGGACAGTTCCAGTCCCTAGAGAACATGTGCCCAGCCTGTCCAGCCTCACCCTACCACACTGGAAGTCCTCGGACCCCGGCTACTGCCCGAGCAGGGATGAACATACTGCCCCGCTGCTGCCTGGTCACCACAGTCCTGCCCAGAGAGCTTGCCACGTCCCCTCCCTTTGCAATAGCCAATTCGTATTAATTACTCATACTATGTAACCTTTCCTTGCCTGCACTGGCAGCCGCTTTTTAATAGCAGAGGCCAGAAAAAGAGAAAGCTGCATTTCTTTATCACTGCCAAAGAGAAACCATTGAGGAGTGATCCCATGAAATGGACAGGAGAAGGGAGGTGATGGGAGCTCACGTGGACTGCAAGGAATCCACCTGGAAGACGTTCTGGTTGGAAGGGGTGGTGAAGTACAGCTGCTGGTTCGGCACTCGATTGTCACAGGGGCTGCTCAGTCCCAGAGTCCGCTCAAAGTCCAGCAGCTGACCCATGAAGTTGAAGTTGGGCGAAATGTTGGACTTCTTCATCTTGACAATATCATAGGCATCGTTCATGGACAAGTTCAGCTTCTGCATGAGGTAGGCCACCGTCACTGTGACCGAGCGGCTGATCCCCGCTAAGCAATGCACCAGGACACCGCAGTTCTTCCCCCGTGCTTCATCTGTACAAAGAGGCAGAGAAGGACACATAAGACAGGGGGTTGGTAACTGATCTCTCAACACAAATGAGATTAGTATCAAGTAGGAAGAATGTACAACTCTGATCCCAGTGGCCAGCAGTGCAACTCAAGAGTTAACTTTAGAGGCTTAAAACCAGGACAAGAGGAGAATCCACTCCCCCTACTACCCAAGTCCAAGAGCTGAGAAAACTAAGAATGAGACAAAGGGAGCAGGACACTCTGCATGACACTGTTTTAAAAGTCCGTTTTAAAAGACAGGCTTTTGCCTGGAGATTTGCCTTTAAATTCTTACAGTCCCCTTGCCCCAGCATGGAAATCCTGCAATATGTCACTGAAAGGCTTTATACAGACCAGCAGACTGCAAAGGTCTATTAAATTATTCTCCAACTGTTGTGCAGCTAACAATGGAGGTATTCAGGCATTTTAAAAGAATGAGGGAAGTCACAGGAGACAGCCCATTAGGAGGAACAGGATGTCAACATTGGTTGAAAATGGGTTCCTTTGTAATAGGAAATGCATTACAATGCCTGGAGATTAGTTTCTTTGTGGCTTCCAGCCCACATTTCTTCCTGCTAGGCTCAGATTACCTACATTCTCCACTATTACCGGTATCATTCAACCGGATTACAGCACAGCTCCCCAACAGATAATGCAATGCCCACCCCACCGCACTCCGATGGGGCGATTTGAGTCCTCTCCGAAACGAAGGAGAGTGGATATTTCAACCAGAACTCCTTGGGCCCAAGGGCACAGGTTTCCAGAGCTGACGGGTAATGCCTGAGGGCCGGCTGACCGAGGCACCGAGCCCGAGAGGTATATCATTATTACCACGAGATTTAATTAAAGCTCTGGCTATCTATTTGCCAGGGACACCGCTTATTCATAACTTGCATTTAAAAACTGAAGTTAGATTCCCAGATCGTTTCTTTTTACTATACTGCTCTTCAGCAACCTCAAGGAAAAAACTCAAAAACGAACAAACAAAAAAGCCCAACACCAACATCAACAAAAAAAGGTCAAGTAAGCCATGAATCCCAGGCTCATTTGCTCCCCACCCCTACCCGCCAGGAAGTGATTTAAGAAGATCCCCCAACCTGCGCAGGGCTCAATCCCCAGCTCCAAAACAAACGAGTCAAGGAGGAATTCCACAGCCAGACAACCCCGGTATGCCTGTGCAACCCTGCAAAGGTCTCTTACAATTCACCGGGACTTCTCAATAACCCTCCAAACAGTCCCCAACAGCCCCTCAACTTAAGCCGGCTTTAAAATCAGAAAAGGGGGCATCTCCCTGAGACGGCCATAAATGCTGCTACCGCTTCTCGCCCGGAACCTCACGAATTCTGCAAAAGATATTGAATTCTGCCTCTTGACATATAGCTGTTAGCAAGTAACCTGGTCTTACCTATAAAGGAGATGGCCTCAGGAAAGAACTGAGACAGGTTTTGGCTCCAGTGGTCAGAGATCGGGATCTGTTTGTACTTGAATTCACCGGCGTTTTCAAAGAGATTAGGCAGGTTAGGAGTAACATTCAAGATGTATTTAATGCCGAACTCTTCTAAAACGTCCAAATTAGTGGAGTCCTTGGCACAGCCTAAGTAGAGGTAGGGTAAAATCTCCACCGGAAAGGAAGGCTGGTTGTTGGAGAGAGGGCTGCCATCGGAGTCGGTGGCACTATTGGGGTCTCTGTCAATGTCAGATTCAATGTCGGATGATGAATCGGAGCTGATTCGGAGGCCTCCCAAGCCCAGGACTGGCAAAGGAGGAGAGCTGCTGCTACACGAACTGTCTAGGTTAGTTTCACAGTGCAAGGCGAACTCGGCCTGGAACTTGCTAAAACCACCTGGAGAGAAAAGCAAAGAGGAGAAAATGCAACCTGATATAAGATGGCATGTCGACTTACTTCCCTGGCACAGCCCTGTCTGCAAAGAAGCGTCTGTTTTGCACCCTCTCGAGCCCCAGGAAAAAGAGAAAAAAAAGTCACACTCTCATGCAGACAGACTAACTTAAAGGAAGGGTTAAGAAAATCGTCCGCTGCGGCGGAGGGCTCAGCGCATTCACGATTAAAGCTCTGTACCGCTTCGCCCTGCGGGGACCTCTGGAGAGGTGTCTCGGCGGCAATTCCTTCTGCCAGGCTCATGCCGGAATCCCCGTTAGCCCCGTCCTCCCCACGCTGCTATAGTGATTTCAGACATCAAGGTTTCTTTAAACAAAGCGAGGATAAGGGGGCGGCGGGAGGGGGGGAGAGATGTGGAGCAGGGGGAAAAGCCCCCTACCCAGGTCGGTTCTCTCCTGGCGCATCAGTTCACTGCCCGGGGAACGCTGCAGACCGCATCCCCCCCTCCCTCTTCCCGAGGCAGAGATCCACGGGTCTCGGCTCCCCGTCCCCCACAGTCCCGGGCCCCAGGCAGAGATCTCTCCCCCAACCCTGGGCGGCCCTTCTCACCTTCCAGATAAAATGCCTTGCAGCCTTCATCTTTGAGGCGCTTGAGGAGCAGCCCCAGCACGGATTCGCCGCCCGTGTTCTCGTTCCAGTCGCGGCTATGCTCGTCGTACAGCACTACGGTGTCGGTGCCACACCGGCGGGCGAAGCGCTCCCGGTCCTCCTCGCTGCTGGCGACGAGGGACCGCAGGGGCAGGTTGCCCTTCTGCAGCCGCCGCAGCATGATGCCGGGGATGGCCACATTGATGGCCGTCTCGATGTGGGACGACTCGTACAACTCCTGCGGCCGACAGTCCATCAGCAGTAGCCGGTCGTTGCCCATCTCCAGCTGCTCGTTCAGCCACGCCACGGATTTACTAATCGCCATTTCCGACGCGAAAGGGACGGGTCTGAACGTATCTAGCATGAGGAAGGACGGGGGGAGCGGAGCGTGCTCTGGAAGCGCCCCTCTCTCTCACAGAGGCATGCGGCTGGCTCGGCGTGCGGACTGCACCCCTCTAACTCCGCACAACTTATCTCCCTCCGCCCCAGGAAAATGAATCACGCAGGCCCCCCCCGCGCCGCTTCCCCCGCGCCGGGCGGCGGTGGAGTCACGGGGAGGGAGAAGCAGCCCTGGCCCCGGCGTGTGTGTGAGTGTGAGCGCGCGTGTGTGTGCCTGCGTGCGCGCAGCCAGCCTGCCCTGTCTCCTCTTCTTTCTGTCAATGAATCCCTGAATGAACCTGCCTAATCGCCGCTGCAGCCCGAGCCCTCGGGCTTTTCCTCCGCCACGAGTGAATGAAATCCAATTAACGTGCCGCCGAGCGGGGCTCCCCGGCTCAGCATGGAAACACTGCGGCGGTGGCGGTGCCCCTTCCCTTCGGCTCCCCTCCTTTGCTGCGCTGCCCCGCCGCCGCCCGCAGCGCACCTCGGCCGCGGCCCCGCGCAGCCCGGCGCCCGGCGGCTCCTCAATGGGTACAACCGCGGCACCGCTCAATGGATACATTCTCCGGCGCAGCCAATGGGGGCGCGCGGAAGGGGCTGTTGCCGCGGCGACGGGCCGGCTGGAACAGGTTGTGTTGATGAATCGTTAATGAGTTTGTCATTCACAAAAACGGAAAGGAATTTCCGCTCCGGATAAGCCGAGTGCAAACAAGCGGCAGCCGCGGCGCGGCGGGCGGGGGC
>VZTD01002511.1:776725-864111 GCA_013397725.1 Rhagologus leucostigma | reverse complement strand
CTCCTGCTGCAGCCCGGGCGGGCCACCCCACAAACGTGAGCAGGGAAAGTGGCCCGCCTCGGCCCGGCCGGCTCCTCCAGGTAGCCGGTGATAGAACCGCGTTCGCCCGGCCGCGGCGTGAGTCCGCCGCCAGCAACGAGCCCGCAGCCACCCCCGGGGCGCGGGGAGCGCCGGGGCNGCCGCCGTCCTGCGCTTCCCCCGGTCCAGCCGGGCGGAAGGGCGCTGCAGTCCCCGCCGAACCGGGAGGCGGAGGGGAGAGCTGGGCTGCGGTGCCGTCGGAGCGGCGCCGGCGTAGCAGGGCCCGGGGGCGACCTGCGGCCGGTGGGCTGGGGGCGCCGCGGGGCCGGAGGCTGAGCCGGGAGCGGTGGTTCAAAGGTGCAGGTTAGCAAATGGGTAAGGGAAAAGCGAGGAGCGACAATAAATCAGGAGAAGCCTGGCCTAAATGCTAATCCTGCCGCCAACATCTGCTTGGAAGTAAAATTGTTCAGGAGAGGCTAATCTCTCTTCCACTGCTACTGCGCTTCAGGGCTCACTATTTTTAACCCCAGCTGAAGGAGGTTCTTTAGGTAGTGAGTGGCTGGACAGTGTGACCCTGGGAACAGATAGTGGCATGGACAATCCTGTGTGTTCTACACAGAAAACATCCGTGATGTTAATTAAAGTTGGCACATCAGTCGCTGCAGTTTCAAGCAAGGCTGACACCCAGATGGCATTAACGACATCCTCCCCAGCAGGGATTTTGAGATGATACCTTCTTGCTACCTTTTTCAGAGGCTTGAAAGTGGGACTGAAGTGTTACACAAACCTTGCCCCGCCCCTTAGCTGGGAGATTTCCTTGAACTGATGTTCAACTCACTGGGCACACCACACACCCTGTCCCATGGCTCAGCGCGGGCAAATTGTCCAGCCCACCTTGTCCGCTATGGACCTGCCTTCTCTCGTTAGAGACTTTCCAGGCTGTTCTTACCGGGTGCGTCACTTGCTCTTCAGCTCTGTATGTTCAGGGTATGCTCTTTAAATGTCCAGAGCAGTGGTCGATCAAACTAGAAAGCAGGAGCCTTTTGTTTTATTTATTCAAGCATTTTTTGGGGGGATACTTGCCTAGGAGTATAACAGTACTATTACAATAAGTAATGATAACATTTAAAGAGATTTTTATCATTAGTACTCTCAGATCTGATGGAAATACTATGAGCATTAAAGGTTAAGTATATGAAGGCAGTAGGATGTTAGATGGAGCATGCTCCAGGGAGTTGTATTTCTGAAGTGGAGCTGGAGACAGACTTGTAATGGTGGTAGCTACAGCCTGCTCATTGCATGACAGCAGTCTGAGGGTGGCATTTGGTGAGCTGGGACCCAGGCAGAAGATTTTGCACTGCAGCAGAGTTAAACCAGTCACATACAAATAGCACCCCTTGAATTTATAGTAGTACCTCCCTCAGCACACACCAGCTGAAGAACGCTAAAAGAGAAAGAACTATGAGCCACCTTGTTGTCTTTGTGTTTGCATGCATGTATGCACTCCCTTTTCCTCCTTCTGTCTGAACCACTCTGTCCTGTCAGTCACTGAGGGATGCTGGAGCAGACTGAGTTAACCATGCTACCATCTGATGCTTTGTCAGAGACCAGATGTACAATCCAAGCTTCACCAGGAGATCATTTATCCTTCAACTTCCAGAAGTTTTTGTAGTACCTGAGCAGTAAGAAGAGCCTATTCCTGTCAACCATGATCCTTTCATTCACCTAGCCACTGGCAGTTAGGTTTTCAACTCTGAAATATTTATTTTTGAATGAGGAGGGACATGTGTGTATTTATTTAAATTTTAGTTTTGTTTGTTTTTTTAAATTTCCTTGTCTGCAAATAAGATTTCTTCAGTCCAGCTCAAAGCTTTTTAATAATAAATAGCCTATTTTTCTGGCTTTTGGACCATTTTGCTCATTTGTAGCATGTGTAGAGGTCCCAATAGATCTCCATGAGTGCTTATGACCTGAGCTTGTCTTGGCCAGAGAAGCAGACACAGAGGACAAGAGCATTGCATGGATGACAGCAATTAGAATTTAGTGTTACTTTGCCCAGTTCCTTCATATCTCTCCCTGTAATAGAAGCCCTGGCCCTGAGTTAGACAGACAGGCTATCTACATAGTGTAATGGGAGCAAGAAGTACCAAAACGGCAAGTATCTATGACATTTTGAAACCAGGCCAACTGGGTCACTCTGAGACACTTCTCAGTCTGGAATACTAAGGCAGCGATGTAGAGGCATCCTCGGAAGGCTAAGTACTGATGAAGTTTCTTCTTGCATTAGACATCAGGGATGAGAATTTTTTTTTTTATACTATTGCTTTCTTCCTCTAAAGATACAGCTTCGTGCCTCTCTTCTACTTAATTGAAGCAGAATTTGATAGGAGTCTGTCTTTCTATGAGAAGATGGGGCATAAAATATATAGGAAAGGTTTTTCTGCTTCTTTGGTCACACCTTTCCCATGTTGCATCAATCAATATTTACGAAAGCAGGGACTCCAGCCTTCATTATCCACGTCCCATTGATGACCTGAATCAAAATGGCAGAGACACCTTGTGTATCTGCGCTAATTAATGTCAGGCAAGCAAAGAACACTCTGGGATTGCCTGCTGGAGAAGGCCAAGGAGTATAAAACATGCTGGCATTGGGATTTTGGGTGAGATGCCAACTCAACTCGACTCTGGAAGTGCAAGATCTTGGAAAATGTAGTGAAAACAGGTTTCTCCACTGACAGGTCATACTTAGGCATGAATTTTGAGGATCATGACTATCAGCTTTGACTGAACCAGCAAATGCCTGTGATTCAGCTAAAGAGTCATTCAGCTTTAGATGCTGGAAATTAGAGGCTCACATTTTACCTGGTTAGTTCTCTCATTTATCACTTTCAGAAGGTCTTCAGAGAGGACAAAGTGCACTCTAGAGCTGCTCAGTTCCCTTTGTTGTCTCTAAATTGTGCCTAGTGGAACCAGCCTGTACTTTTACATGCTTACCTTGCAGTCTGTGATTCTCATCTTCAGGTTTATCTCTAAGTCCTTTATACAGTTCCTTTTAGTTTCAGTAAAAGTGAAGAATCAATGTGTGTCTGCATTGGTTTGTGTGAATGATCTATTTGAAAACAGAAATACACAAATCATCCTAGAACAAATTGTCCATGAAGTACAGTACCATTGGTGTAAAAGTGGTTAGTGCAAGGTGTCTCATAAGGAGAACAAGTGTCCTATGAAACATTTTATTTGTTTTATGTAAAGTACAAACAATTTATGGAAATGACATTTAACTGGTTATTCAATGTCCAATTATTCACATCTAAAATAATTCTTGAAGTTGGAGAAATAAAACACTTGAATGACTCCATTTAGGAAATCCTTTTGACTCAAGTGCTTTCCTTGAAACAGCAAATAGCTGGATGACTTCAAGCACATATTTAATTATGCCTTGTAATAAAGTAATGTAATTAGCAATTACTTAGGAATGATGCTTTAAAATACTTAACAGCTACCACAGACATGCATTTATTTAAGAGGTTTTGTTTTCTTTTGACTCCTTGTGGTATAAACAAGGTTCCTTTCTGAATGCAGCTCGTATGTGAGTTCTCAAAATTGTTCCTTAGGGTGTGCAAAGGTGAGCAGTTTTGTTTGACAGCAGATCACTACTGGCTGTCGGATTCTCTTCTTAGAGGATAAAACTAATCTTGTAGGAGGGCAGTGCAAGGCACACATTTAGCAAGGCTCACTCAGTGTATTGGCCAAGCACAGAGGCAAGTGCTGTAATATTTTTTTCCTTCTTTTTTCCTTCCCACCACATGCTGCCACTGCTAGTGACACTTTTGGTGGCACTGACCTGTGTATCACTTCACAGTGGTTTACAATCTGCTGGCAACAGAAACATAGCACAGGTGGGCAGCTGTCTCTTAAAAATAATAAACATGAAGAGACCAGAAGGCTACGTGTCTGCACACTTTTCTTATAATTACATGTTAATTTGATAGCTTTCAAATAAGAAATGGACCGTATAATGGAGGCAAAAACCAGAAGCAGACTAAATTATAAAAGTGGTACTGTGTGTATGATTGCATGAAAATACAGATATACCATTAAATTTGGTGGCAATGATTAATAAATTTTCTTACTGGTTGGAATGTAGATTTATATGGTTCTGTTACCTTAGCTAAGGAATATAGCAATTCCTGTCTAAAACTCCTGATCGGTGGTGCAGAAATATCATGCTATTTGTATACAGACAAGAATGTGCTTATAGTACTTCTGTGCCGATACCAAAGAGTTCAGTAGTGTCCAGAAAGTGTTTTCATGTTGTGCAGGCTGGTGTTTCTCTCTGCTGTTGTCTGCTGTTCAGTGGCAGCCTGTATCACACTATACTGGGCACATACATCACATCAGATGAGGCTGCTGAGAAAATGCTATAATCTCTTTAATGCTGCCCATTTTGATTGAAGGGCTTACTAGGAGCTAACATGCGGGCTTACCTGGGGAGGCATTAGTGCTGTCACTAAAGTATGTTCCTTCAATAGCACTGTCCCATTTTCATCCCTTTCACTCATCCTACGAGGAAGCAAACCTGACAGCATCTAGGAAGCGTAGAAAGCAGCTCTCTCTTCCCAGTGCTAAAGATTTATTTTCCTCCGTGTTTGCAAAATCCCCTGCTACCAAATCTCTCTGTTCTGATCATGGGAATAAACTCTGCCCCTGGGATGACTGAAGGCTTGTTCTAGACCATGAAAAGAGTAAACAAGGGCTGCGTTTGCACAGTGCAGGGTAAATCAGCTGTGCAGAGAGCAGAGCAGGGACAGCAAATTATGTAAGAAAAAGATCTTCATCCTGGGACAGGCATATTCAGGAAAAGAAATACCATGCAGCTATCTTATATTCTGGTTCCAAAGAGAGGCAGTTAGTAGTCCAACCCAGGCATGAGCAATTCCATTTCTGCTGTCTGTTTTTTATATGGCCACTGGAATGTGTCCTGGGGACCCCATGGAGCTGAGCACACAGTTTTGCTCCAGGAAGTCACAGGGGGAGACACATGGACAATTATATATCCTGGCGCCTGCAACTTCCACTTAGCGCTTCTGCTTTACTTTTCACTCATATTCATTTTCACTCATTTTCACTTTTCCCTCACAAGGACTTCTCCTGGGCCAGGCAGGACCTGCACCAAACCAGATGCAACACACTGACAGAGATAAGAGTTTCCTTATTACTGAGTTTGGAGCTTTCCTTGGTGACCTACTGCTGTCAAAAGAGGCTGGTAAAAGCTTGTTGAGGGGGAAGTACCAAACTCATGGCCAGACCTAGGTGCTAAAATGTCCTGCTCTGTTTAAAAAAAACGAAGGGCTCAAGTCACATGCTGAATTTGAAGCACCCGTGGTGCTGGCTTCCAGGGGTTGGAATGTGATATGTCACCCAAACCTTTCTGTTTTAGTTTGCTACATTTTGCACCTCCAGCCTCCCCAAAAACAAACAAACAAACAAACAAACAAACAAACAAACCAACAAACCAACCAGAACATAAAAATAAAGCTGCCAAACTACAGTGGCCTTAAGGGGTCAGACACTACAACTCCTAAGTCCCACACATCAGCCTGGTTATTTCATTTGGAAGCTTGAGAGACTTTACTTGGTAGGAGAGAGAAACCAGTAGAAAGAATTTGATGTAAATAGAGCAGGTGGGGAAAGGGTATTGCCCTAAATGTGGAGCAGTATTATAAATGTCTGGGGCAATATTGGGTTGTGTACCTTACTCGAAAAGTATATATTGAGAGTGAGGAGTCCTTTTGAAAGGCATACATCTCAAGGTAAGCCATAAATGGGTGTGGTAGTCCTTGCTTCATCTTTGATTTGGTATTTAAGAGCTTTGCAGTATAAAATACACCTCGAAGACTGGGTGTGTACAAGTGTAATCTCTGCAAATGTTGGCAAAACAGTTACTGCTGTCAGGTTTATTCTGGCTTTAGTATGCTTAGGTATTTATGAGGACTTAATAGCAGAACTGTCACATCCAAATACCAGGTCGTCACTGGGTATGTCAACGCACAATGACACGATGATTACAGTCCTGTTGATGGTCACAGTTTTTGTCGCTTATTTAGTACACTGGTGTCACCAACATACCACAAAGGTAAATTATATTAAAATACTGCTTTCTCTGAGCAATTTTGTAGCAGTACTGTAAAGTATAAACCATTTTCACAAAGTTTCTTATTCTGGCTATAATTGTGTGCATAAATCTCCATTCAAGGGTTCACAAGACGTTGTAGAGACACCTACAGCCTTATGCTTTCCAGTGGTACACTGGAGCCTCCCTGCTCTTTCTTAGAGGTTTTTGTCTGGTAATCATTATAAATGTTGGTTGGTTATTTTCTTTTTGCTTCTAGTCTCAGTTTGCAGCAATCTGCTTCATTTCATATGGCAGTCCCCTCAGATCAGAGAAGTCAAACATTTCTGGATCACAACAGAATTTGAATGGGAATAAGAAAAGTGCAGGCAACAAGGACCAGCATTCAGCGGTTCCCTGCTCCCTTTCCAGTCCGCACCAGATTAGTGCCTTAGCACAGGGTTAGGATGAGCTGCATGGAGGGGAGCACTTTCCTTCAGGTAAGAAGGTTTATGGCCAGCTGTAATAACTGGATTCAGAAAGGTGAATGTTACACAGCATGGAGGCTAAAACTAAGTGGGTTATAGGTACAATTGCTTCTGTATCGTGTTTCAGCAAGGAGAATCCTGAAGACCATGGCCAGATGCATCTAATCCCAGTCTTGCCCTTGTATGGGGCTTAGGCAAGTCTTTGGAGAGGAGACAGTGCCTGCAGTGCTGCCATTTTTGGCTGCTTCCTCTGAGATTGGATCCTGAAGATATGGAGGGTTTTGGTTTTTTTTCCCTGAGTGAAGTGTAACTTTATTTAATCAGGGAAATCACATTAGAATTATGCTATGGATGATGTATCCTAGATGGTTAGGTCTTCAGTACGTAGAAGAACACTCAGTGAGTCAGCCCTGCAATTTTTGGTGGAGTAGGTCTATTCCGGTGTGTGGGTGTTCGCAGAACAATTACGTAAGTGTCAGGGTAACGAGGAACTTTTGACATTTCTGGCAGCTTAACTGAGTTCTTTTCAGTCAAAAAATACACTAATTGTTGTTCTCTTGCATTAAACACACATCATTGCCTTAACTGGATTTGGGAGGCTTTTTTTTTAAGCGTCAGTTGTCAGGGCAAGATACTGGAGCAGTTTTATTCTTGAGAAAAGAGGAGATTTTTCACAGTTACAGTGAGACAAACATTTGTGAGAACCATTTAAATCATATAAGAGGGTGCGAAAGTTGATATGCCATATGCCTGGAATTTACTATGGTAAAGCTAATTACTGCCACTGAATGCAAGGGCCCATCAGCATTTTCATAACACCCACCCTCAACACCTTGTCTTTTTTTTTTTTTATTATTTTTTGAATTTTAGTTTGCCACAGCTTTTTTGCCTATATAATTTTTGAGATGGAGAATGATAATGCAGCCTTCAAACTAACCCTTGAAATATATTATGTCCTATATTCAAGGTGAGTAGGTTCAGTACCCCATTGAAGAATGGTGGATTACACTGCAAAGGCAACTGCTTTTCTACATGTATTGCAGAGGGAAAGAAGAACTGGTTTGTCTGCCAAGATCAATATACCAAAATTAGTCAGACCAGGTCAGTGTCCAAATGGCACTTTCAGAAAAGATTTCTCTCTAGAGATTAAATATGAAATAAACAAAAACTGGTAACTGTTTTTCCTCTTATTTAATTCAAACTGGGCCTGTGGTACCAAAATCCTGTAGTCAAACTAGTCAATGGAATTTATGAGGTTTTTTTAATCTGGATAAATATGAAATATTTCAAATTATCATGACCTTGATATACTGTCTCTTCTTCTACATGGAACAGTTAATGAGCCAGATCACAGCTCTGAATGGTGCTGAGCATCCTGCTGACATGCCTGAACATCTAACAAAACAGCATTTGTCAGTGGATTTTGGAGAGTCAACTAATGGCTGCAGGATGTTTTTAATCTAAAAAAGTATATTTCCTGAAGTCAGTCAGAGAGAAGGGCTCTGTTACATGCTGTGTGGGTTCAGAGTGAGAACAACCTACCAGCTGTGTTGCTGCTTGTCCACACTCAGTGTACTGCCTGTGTTAGCAAGCCCTTTGTGAGGCTGGAAGTATGCAAGGTGAGCATTCCACCAGTGACAGTATGTGGTGAGGAAGCACCAAAGAACCTGGGTTCTCTGGGCTCAAACTAATACAGTTTTGGCCAGGAATTTTTCTAATTAGTGAGGACAACTTCAGCCTGGATGTTCTGTCTTAATGATGTGTACATTACGTGAGGGTAATAATTGGATACAGGGGAGCATGTGTGTTTGGGGGGGGTGTGTTGTTTATTACTTCTCTTTAAAATAGCAGAATCAAAGTTTGAATCTGAAGTTGCTGCAATCATCCCATTTGCTTCTCCAAAACTTAGAAAATTCTAGAGATCTTCAGCATGAACTGATGGCCTTATATTGCTTGTAGTCTGGTAGACTGAAGGGATTCATTGTTCTGATGTGTGCAGGAGGAATTGCTTAAATCCAGTGAGCAAAAACAAAGCGACTCTCAGTGCCTCATATTTCTTCCCCAGGATTTATGCAAAGAGGAATCAAGTCTTCTGCATTGAGAGCTCGAGATGAGAGTGCTCTTCACTCCAGCTCAGTGCTTTCAAGTGCCACCCCTGTTGATTCATGTAGTTACTCAGAGAAAACAGGAGGCAAATAAGCATGAGTTCTTGCATTCAAAGAGCTCTCTACACTCAGTGATAAAGTCAACATCTTTTAGATTCAGAAACAGACTAATTATTTAAAAACAATTGCTCCCACTCCTTTAAATTCATCAACAATACATGTGATGCCTCTGCTATGACAGGTGAACAAGAACTGTTAGAAACAGGTAGGGAGAGGTCACCTACCCACATCACTCAGCTTCAGGGCAACTCAGAAATGTACCACAGGGATTTCCTTTCAACCATTTTGTTGGCTGGACTTTTTTATTTACTGAAACCTACAGCAGTAAATGTATGGATACTGCATTATTAGTTGGTAAAGCTAAGAGATACATTGTTATGGGAAAATACTGATTACTCCCTGTTAATTATTCCTCTCTACTGAGGACATACCATTTGATTCAATCACTTTGAAGCTATCTCATCTGAGTAAAATCATCAGTGGTGATACTGCAGTTTTTCAAGCTAGGTTCAGCTGACATAGCAAGGCAAAAGTAATGCCTGAAGTAGGACCTATGGTGGGTGTTGATTGTCTTTTTGATCTTAAAAGCAAAGCCTATATTGATTTTGCAACTGAGTCCCTGAAAAAAATATATTGCCTATTAATTTAGAAGGCAAATGAGGCCGAAATGGCAGAGAAATTAACCAAGGACTTTTTATTCTCAGGGTTTGGAATTGATCAGTTGCTCTGATCATCCATTACGCTGCATTCAGCACATTGCCTTCAGAAAGAAGGGGAAGATGAACTTCTGACCACAGAGATGGTACAGATTGAGATGGGAAATACAAGTCAGAGGGATCAGGTCCACCTGTGGCAAGTTCAGATCCAACTAGGCATTACAAGTAAGGCAAAGATGACCTCAAAACCTCCCCTATGCCAACAGCTGCCCTGTGGATCTGTACAGGTTCAGCCCCATGTCCCTTGTCTCCTTGCCGCCCAAATTCCCACCTGACCTTCACACTCAAGTCTCCGAAAACGTAGGACTGCCACCATTCCCTGTGGATTGAAGAGTTTGCCTGCGAACAATTCCCGGGCATCTGCTGCGCGTCCTACATGGCCCGTTGTGAGGCACAGTGATGGGAGGGTTACGTGTGCTGGCGAGCAGGGAGCTAAGCATTTGCTGAGGTTGCTTTTGCCTAAGGCCACCCCTTAGAGCAGGAACACGTTTGGGAGCAGTCAGGAGACTTTTTGCTCACTTGGGTGGTGTTATGAATTGTGGCCGAGGTCAGGGAGGAAGGAGCAAGGTCTGGACAAAATGGGGCTGCTGAACCTGAGAGAACAGCTCTCCATGAAACGTGCTGGCTCTGCCCTCTCTGAGAACAGGTTGCTCATCAGGTCTGAGCTCTACTTGCGGGCTTGGGGAGAAAGTGCCTTAGCTGACATATTCTTAGATAGACACTGTTTTCTCTAGCTCTGTAATTTGCCCAACCAGGCCATCTGTTGAAACTCAAGGTGTCTGTTTTTGTTTCTGCTGCTGGGTGAGAGGGTACCCCATGCTTCTTCTTGGGCATGGTCATTTGGACGAAGTAAGAAATGCTTCTTGAGAAGTGGCAGGGAGGACTTTTTTCTGACTCCTTTACTCCCCTCAGGTCCAAAGAAGAGTTTCTAGGAAGCAATTTATTTTTGTTGGTTTGGGTTTTTTTTTAGAAGACATAGCACTTCTAGGAGCCTACAGTCACTGTATACTTGGAAGAGAGGAGCTGGGTAAGTCAGATAGGTGTTTCAGAAGATGGATGTACCATTTCATTCATTCAAAATGAATTTCTAAGATAGGTATGGCAAAGGCTTCCTCCAAGGCTTTCCTTAGCACAAGGTGCATGTTTTTCTGAAATTTCGCATATGTTTTCAGGACTTTCATAAGAACGTGTGGGCTATATTCACCATGAAGTGGCCCTTGGACTAGGGTGAATTTTACCTTCCAAAAATCAACTTCAGCTGAAGCAACCCAAAGACCACGTAAAAAAAATTTGCCCCACTGTCAGTGACATTCGTGAATGATGGAAAACCATCCATATGGCTAAACAGACTATCTGCACTCCCCCACAAGTAATGACTTAGAGGATGAAAGTAATATTCATCCTGATCATCTGTTTTGTAACAGGATATTTATCTCAAGCTTTCAAGAATGTCATTATTATTTGGGCAGGAGGGGAATGGGCAGTAAGACAGAATCTGTAATAGGTTATCAATTTTGGGAAGCGGATAAGCCGGAGGGAAGGAAACCTGCCTGAACACCATCATTCACCAGCCCTGCTTTTGCCCAGAAAGAGGGGCTGTAGGGCCATGATAATACATGGGGAAGGAGGAGGAGGAAATGTTCTCACTGTGGTCAGTTAGGAGTTCAAGGAGACTAAGCAGGGTCTGAAAAATGGCAGGACCCTGAAAGGGAGGGGAATGGTGACACGTTAAGTGTGTCTGAAGAGAGGAGTGGTTAGGACAGGGAATAGGGACAAGTCTGTAAAATTGTTTCTGTGAGCTCATCCTTGAAAGCTAATCCAGCTGCCCCGCAGGGAGGCTGGCAGTGCAGGAGGCTGAATCTCGGCTCCGGAACTCTGGTCCAGTTAAGCAAATGACACGGTTCTGACTGATACTGGCACAGAGTACAGCGCAGTGGTTGTGGCTGCCTAAAAACCATCTAATTTAAACTCCATTTCTGAATTAAGGAGCATGAAAATTTCAAAGCTTTTTGCTTCCAGTCGAGACTTCTAGGGGTAGTATTAATAGCTTTGGTGAACTGTGCTCCATTGATTTAAAGCACCTGTGCTTCTGAAAGTCGGGATTTTATCAATTTTTTATCACTTACACAGGAAGCAGTGCTGGGCTTAATGCTATTTATCCAGCTGGATATGTTGACTTTGACTTAGGAGATCAAAGCATTTTGGTTAGGGATTGTGTAACATCTTCCTATAAGAACTGTCAGGGGTAAATTTACCAAAGCCTGAAACTTTGATTGATGATTGTTTTGCATGAGTGTTCAGCATCAGGAAGCACACAATAAACCCTTTCTCTTAATGGAGGTACAGGCTGTGGCCTCTTTAAACATACATATTTTGAAACACATTTCATCACCTCCTTGAACATAACAGTACACAAAACCCGGGAGGTGCACTTGAAGGTGAGCTCTCCCTCAGCTCCAAGGAGGCGACCCAAGATCCTTTAAGGTGCAGCTTTGTATAGTGCAAACTTGGAGCCAGTAAGGAGAGTAAGTTATTTGTCTTGGGTTTTTTTCTTTATTTTCTTGCCCTTTGCCATTGTAAAAACAGCATTTTCCAATAGGTAAGAGGTTGGAAAGTGCACCCTCAGGAGCTCAGAAGTTCAGTCCTGTGCTCTGATGAGTCCTCCTTGCAGCACTGGCAGATAGACCCAGCCCTTCCTTGAGGCCACATGAAAGAGACTTGACTTCTTGTTCCAGCTTAAGGTGACACATATCACCTTCTGTGAACCAACTTTGCCCAACTATTTATATGAGTGGCACTAAATATACTTGTTAAACACTTTGACATCTTATATCACCAATTAGTGAGGGTTTGTTCGCATACTCTAAGTTTTAAAGGCAAGACACTGTCCCTCTTCACTAGGGTAACGAGGAGAAACTGCATAGAAAGGAGCTCAGCAGGGGATTTTCATTTAGGGGTGCTAGCTGCCCCCTAACAGAGAATACCTTCTACTGCTGGCTGTAAAGGGAACCATGAACAGTCATCTCCTGCCTCTGTCTCAAATGAAGCCATGCAAAATATATGTCCCAGCCTAAATGTACATGAAACAATAGTGGTCCCCTCACCACAAGAGGTGTTGTCAGCATGGATGTACTCTTAGAATAGTTGTCCTTAATGCAGTAGTAGGGGGCATGTACAGAATTAAAATAGATGAAATATGACAGGTGGTTGCCTGAGTTTTTTTCTCAACATAAAATTAAAGCCCAATAAATAATATAGCATTATACTGGCCCTATTGCTGTCTGTCAGTGGGTTTCAAAGCCATGCAGAGCTTTGATCAGTCTGAAAATTATTGCTATTGCACAAGCCAGTGTTACTCCTTTTTTCTGTAGGTGCTCAGAGTGGAGACTGGGCCCAAAAGATGGGCCAGCCCTACTTTGGCCAAGCACATCCTCTGCTGTGCCCTGCAGGTCTGGTCCAGGGCTGAGTGTGGCTGTCAGAGTCCTGCTGGTTGGCACTTACCTGTGACTCAGGCACCTGCAGGCAATTTGCTTCTGAGCAGCAAGGCATTTTGAAGTAAAGTTGCTGCTGCCACTGTTTTGTCTGATAGTCACAGCCTTTGTCCTGAGTGTGCCACAGCCTGTGCGCAGCTGACCTGTGCTACTGCAGTGCTCAGGGGTCTTCTGTCTTGCAGAAGGAAATGTTCTCTGGGCTTTTCCTTTATTTTCCTTTTTGTTTTTAGCTACAAACAAACACTAAATATTTGGAGTGTGGATTGCATGGCTCAAGGACTCAGGATGATTAAAAGCAGGAGACCTACAGAGACATCCAGAAATTATTGTTTTTAACAAGACAGGAACTTTGTCTGAAAACAGGATGACCTGCTGCAAAAGACGCCGACAAATCCCTGTAGAGCTTTAGAAAAAACAAGCAGGCGCCTGAGTGTGCTTTAAAAAAAAAAAAATCCTGCCTAGTAATAAAAAGGGATGTGAGGGTAAACAGGAAAAGAGCACTCCACACTGCGAGCAGCCCAGAGGAGGAGAGGCTGGGAAGAGCACTGATCTGAAAACCTGATATGGAAACTAAAAGGAAAGATTTCTTAATATTCCTAAGGACAAACTCCCTGTAAAAGCCTTGACGCAGCTTGGAGTGGCAGCTGCCCACTAGTTCCTGTGTGCCTTTGTTCTGGTACTACAGAGGGTGTGGGAGGGTAGCACATGCTCCACAGGTTTTGTTGGCTGGATTCCGTGGCTGTAAAGAAGTGTTGGTTCTGACTTGCTTGAAATACAGGCTTAAGGGACAGTTCTACTGCATAACTGTATTTCCTGACAATGAAGTGACTGCAGTTTTGCACACCTGTGCAGTCATACTGCAGTACAACTCACTTTTCTACTTTTAGTGTGAATCTCATGACATATGTTGTTTTCTGCTAAGCTCTAACTCCTCAAGTTTTTCAGTTTCATGACAGTCTCCCTTTTCATGAATCCGAGTCCAGTCTTTCTAGCCTTCATGCCTAAGAAAGAAAAATCTTGAAATCAAAGGCAGCATAGCATAATGTGTAAAACAAAACCCCTATTATTGCTATGTTTTGCATGGTCATTTTAAAAATCAAATACTATTTTGAGGAATTAGTATATTGATATTTGGGCTTGATCACATTACTACTTCTGCTTTTTTGGCAGAATTTCCAGACTCAAATACTAAGCAGGTTTTCCATTAGAACCAGCATACTGTTAGTGAGACATCTATAGCGATAAAGGTGATGGGATAAATATGCAGCATCAGGTATAGGCCCAGGTATATCAGAATCATAGGATGGTTTGGGTTGGAATTGACCTTAAATATTATCTAGTTCCAATACCCCTGCCATGGGCAGAGATGCCACCCACTAGATTAGGTTGGCCAGGGTGCCGTCCAGCCTGGCCTTGAACACTTGCAGTGATGGGGCATCCACAGTTTCTCTGGGCAACCTGCTCCTATGCATCACCACCCACTGAGTAAAAAATTTTGTCCTCATATCTAATTTAAATCTCTCCTCTTTTAGTTTCCCCTGGTCCTATCACTATCTGTCCATATAAAAAGTCACTCTCCCTCTTTCTTATAAGCCCCTGTAAGTACTGGATGGCCACAATGAATGCCAAAATTGTTTGCAATAGGTTTCTTCTTGGTGCTGCTCCAAAGTCAAACACTTCCTCAGAACTGAAATAACACCTTAGTGGCCAAAGGGGGATTCAGCGGGACATAAAATGCACTGACAGTAACAGATTCATCTTCTCAAATGTCCTTACATTTGTCCCTACATCCCAGTCCCTACCAAAATGCAGGTGAGTGGCTTGGGCTGGTGCCCATGGTTTGGCTTCACACTGGGGCTGTTAGGATGGAAGCTGCTCCCCTCTGAGCACCAGAGAGTTGACGCAGTCAGCTCAGCCACAACAGCCGTGCTCCTACCCTCGCTGAAAGAGCACAGCTTTTCTCTTTCATTGGCTCCCGTGGAAAACACTGCAGTTCAGACAAATGCCTGTGACCTTACAGGCACTGATGGGAGCTACAGAGAGGCTTTCGGATCACCTCCCCTGGATGTGGCCCTAAATCCCCGGTGATGAATATCGGGTTCTCTGGCGCTCCTTTGTCTCTCTGCGGGTGTTTACCAGCCCTGGCCTGGGAGCGCCTCCGTGTTCCTCTGTACGAGGCTGCCTTCCAGAGAGGCTCCAGCCTTTCTGAGTGGCAGGGAGCAGGGAAGCCACACTTGTTTGTGAGCTTTTCTGATAATGGAAAATACATTAGTCTCCACCCTTTTCTGGGTATTGCTTTAAGGCAGACAAAGAACAGCTTCTCCTCGCCCTGGAGAACAGGCGCGGGAAGTGCTAGGCGCAGGGGCTGCCCTGAAGCTGGGCATCTCGGACTGGGGCCACTCTGCAGCCGGTCACAGGGGTGACAGCTATCCCTGCACGCCTCTTCATCCCCTGCGGCTGATGCCAAACACCTCCTGCCCTGAAGTTGTTTGGTTTCAGTTCGCAGTTGCATTTGGTTTTGCACCGGCTTTCTCAGGCAGGGGTTTATATCCATTCGTTTTTTTATTACATAATGGACTTGGGTTTTTTTCCTTTGCTTTAGTATAAATGAAAGGTGGTTTGCTACTGTTAATGTATGAGGCTGCCCATAGATCAAACGCTTATCTGTAACCTGCACCCTCCAGCACTGCACTACTTGAGACTGAGTTACATAGTAGAAACTATGATCAGAGAAATTTCCAATTTCCAAGAAATGAAATAAAAGTCAAATAAATTTTTATCTCATCAAAATGAGTAGAAATACCAGCTGCTTAGTCCACTGACTACCTAATTATTTGATACTCGTACGCATGCTCACAGGAACACAGCTATAGCAGCGTGCTTCAGTTTGGCTCTCTAACTTCCAAATTCACAATGAATACAGAATACAAAAAACTGCTTGCAGGGTGTAGATAAGCATGTCCGTGTAAGGATTTTGAGAATTTTATTCTTACAAGATGTTCTTGTCCTCCTGGGACAAGCAAAGACATGATATCATTTGTATTGGCCTAAGAAAAAATAATTTTAAGTAGACAGGCCAAGGTGGTGACAGCTTGATTTACAAAAGATTGTAAAATAAGTGTGCAAGATACTGAACTGCATCATTAGGGGAGAAAAAAAAAGTTAATTCCTTCTCCACAAGCAAGAGATACTTAAACTCTGCCCTAAAATGAATACATATTGAGTGCAATGTCCCAGGTTCCAAATTCAGCTCACAAATTGCCAAAAGAGCACAGCAGAAGCAGCATCACTGAAGATATAACATGGCAACAGATGTCTCATTTCTGTTAAAAAATGGTGAGTTCAGGGCAGCTACTTAGCTTTCTGCAAATTATTTTTTTTCCATAGCTCTGTCCTAAGTAAGAGCTCCTGGCTTCTGTTCGTCACTTTTTATTTGAAAAGTGGATGTTATGAGCTTTTTTGTTTTTTGGTGTTTGCATCTGAGGACATTTTAGCTCTTGCAAATGAGTGGTTCATCTCAGCCTCTTGGAAGGGAGTAGTAGAAGACTGATGCCATTAGTGCAGGATAATTTTTAGGCTATTCACTCTTTAATGGTCTGTGAAGTAATTGGCTATTTCAGTGCTGCCCAGCAGGGTTTCTGGCTTGGCCCAGTGTTGCTCCCTCAGTGGCTGCCATGCCTGCGCCCCACAAATGCTTGGAAGCACAGACTGACAAAAAAATCCATTAAAACCAGCCATTTTTCTGTGAAAAAAGCTCACTGTTTTGGGTAGTGAAAACACAGCCTCGTTGCAACACCACTCTCTCCCCAGGGGGACAATGCCACTGCAAGAGCGGCCAGGCAGCACAAGGGTTGTGCTGGTCACAGAGAGGAGCAGCCCAGTGCAGGCCTCCCTGGCAGTGGTGACTCCTACGGTCACCTGAGCTGGCTGCAGCGAGGAAACTTCTGGAGAGAAGACAGCGGGGAAGAGAGCAATGGGGATTGCAGTCTGTGATGAAGGTTTGGAGAAAAAGGGGCTGTTCGAGCAATGGGACAAGGCTGGCAGGGACTTCTGGAGACCATCCAGTCGAAGGGCCCCGCTCAGAGCAGGATCAGCCAAAGCAGGATGCCCAGAGCCAGGTTCTGCACCTTTAGCTCGCAGTCTGAAGTTGGAAGCCTCGAAGGAGAAGTTTGGCATAGCACAGCTTATGCCAGACTCGTGCTGAGAGGTTCTGAGCTATGTGGGATGATGCTCTAAAAAGATCATTTCAATTAAGTTCTTTTTCTTTGTATTCCAACCAGTCACATATTTTTTTCTTCTTGCTCCAGATATTGTTTTGCATCATCCTTGCCATATGGAAGAAAGGAGTGGTGCTGTTCTGATCTGCTGCCATAAAAATATGAAATGCTGTTTGTGTGATCTTCAGAGTAGATTGAAACTGGGAATTTCCACTTTAGGGGGATTTTCAACATGTTGAATTTCATTTTCCTTACAATCTAGCAAGCTACAGTAGTGTCAAGTTTTCCTAAAAACTAAAAATCTTGTCAGAAATGGATTTGTATAATATATGTTTTATTAGTCTTTATAAAAACTGCTTAAATTTAAGATGTTAACTGATAATTTTCTTTTATTATTTTAAATATTTCAATTCATAAAAGTCAAACTTGATTTTTTTGGCCATCTAGATGCTGAAAATATTCAGTGAGGAAAGAGTCTCAGAGCTGGCATTACTGCTCCCTCTGAAGTCTTCCTTGACTTCTGGGTACAGAACATGACAAGAATATGAGTGCTATTAGCAAAGCCAACGTTGAAGGATGCTATTTAGGACAAGGTGTTAAAAAGGAAATACTATGAAGATGAGAGCTGCGGGTAAGCATCTCTCCAGCGACATGGATCATCTATGCTATGGTTTAGTGGTGAACAGGCGTTCTGGGTTAATGGTTGGACTCCGTGATCTTGGAAGTTTTTTCCAACCTCAATGATTCCATGATCAGCTATATCTGAGTTGCAAGGCGTGGTGATGGAGGAGCCAGTGCAAGAGTTACAGTGCTGTCTGTTTTCCTAACATTATAAAACAACATGTGGGTTTCCTTTGCTGAAGGATTTCTTTTGCTACTCCTGGTAGTGGAAATAATACACGTTATACCTAATTCCCACAGATGGCTTAGTATCACTGTCTTACCTTCCCAGAACTCTGGTTTCTGAAGAAATGGGGTGGCTGTGGTGGCAGTGAGCCAGTGGTCTGCGGGCAGGTTCTCTGCTCCAGCTAATAAATCCTTTGGGAACTGGGCTGGTAGCACAATGTAGTGAGCTGGCACTTCAGTGGCTTGAAGAAGAACTGGCTTGGGTGTAGGGTTCATGCTCCAGTGGAGCCACACTGGAGACAGCCTGAGCCTCTCTTTTCTGTCTCGGGAGGTGGTACTCTCATGTCCCAGCCAGCTCTGTGTGAGCTGATGGGTTTGGGCTTAGCCCCCTGGGGACACAGCCATCCTACTTCTTGCCTCATCTCTGGCAGCAGTACAGGCATGGCTCTGTTGTGCTTCCTGCAAGCCAGGAATCCTGGCTGCTTTGAGCCATCATCCCAGTGGCACTGTTTGTCCCCCAGACAGCTCAGCAGCCTGGACACTGGGGTGGAAACAGATTTGAGACCAGCTGTCATCATTATACCCCTGCAAGAATTAGACAAATTCGTTATTCTTACAGGGGCACTTACAGTGCACGGGAGATTGGACTTTGCATCACTGTGTTTACATGCTGTGCCCTGTACTGCAGCAGCCCAGTCCCACATGGGGATGGATTCTTACCCTTCCCATCTTCATTTCTTAATCAGACAGAAGCAACGCTAAAGATGCAAAGCAAAATATAAAATTATTTATTAGGGTGTAGTATACCAGTACTTAAAAACAATGCAGCAAAAACTACAAACAGCATAGAACTTTATCCCCATGTATTTTGGATAAGATTTTACGGTAGCGCAGGAACAGTTTCTGAGGCATTTGACACAGAAAGTGCATCTTGTGGCCTTTCCTGGTATGAAATTCAGAACATTTTAAAGGTTTGTTGGCAGTGCAGATGGCAAGTTCCTATGGACTAGATGAAGTGATGCCACAAGTGGGAAGCAATAGATGAGGAGGCAATGACAGCTCTCAGGGTGCAGACAGAAGCACTCCACCGCAGCGCAGGACAGATGTATTTTGTCCAATCCAAAACTGCTGGTAAGTCGTCCAGAGTCACTGCTGAGTGAAATAAAGCTGAACTGATTACTAAGTCTCTAGTCCTTTTCTCATAGTCTGAATCTGTACATCATAGCTCCAGGTTAAATCATATGTGTTAGGAATGAACATAAATTAGGTACAGAGCTCAGAAGTGCAGATGACCGGGGAATAACATGTTAATGAGATAAAAATTGTATTTTTCATCCCAAATGCAAGTGGACTATTTAAAGAGGAGAATTTTCCTTGGGGGAAACACCATTTCTGAGGATTTTTTTCCATTGTTTTTCAGCATCATTTCAGCCCAGTCAAGTAAGCCAAGCTACCAGGAACAGGGCAATATCACCTGTGGGTGATGCAAAAGCAGCTGGGGAAGGAGAGGAAGACAATCAGGGATCAGTTGCTGTGGCATTTTGGCAGGGTATTGAGCTAGCTCCTGAAGACAACCAAGCAATGTTCAACTGCAGTTGAGAGCTGCTGCACGAGGGACAGGAGACTGGGGTGGATTCTCTTTCCCAAAAATGATCCTCTGCTAAAAGAGGACCAATAACTACAAGGAGAAAAGAAATATAAGGACAAGTGAAGAAAATTCTCAGTAAGGGACGGAAAACTCCAGGCCTCCCTATGGTCCACTGACTCCCTTGCCAAGGAGCCGTGTCCTGCTGCAGAAGGATGACCCCGGACAGAGAACAGCCAGCCACGGAAGGCATTTCAAGAGCAGAGTGTACATGATGCCAGTACTTCATCTCCAGGCTTTGGTGGAGGAAAGGAAGCAGAGAGAGTGTCCTGATAGGTAGTAGCAGGCATAGATGGGATGTTCTTTCATCATACTATTTTATGGTGTGGGACCTGGGCTGAACACGTTCATTTGTATTGCACTGCACAGTGTGTGAGTGCTTAGCAAACACAGGCAGGTATCTGTGCAGGTACCAGAAATCAAGGTATTAATGGAGATCAGGAGCAGAATGACCTAAAGGTGATCACAAATAGGCTTTAGTATTGCACTGCAGGACAGTAACTCCCACACTGAAGCAAAGAAGGGGTTTGAACATGAGGGCTG
Source organism: Rhagologus leucostigma (assembly GCA_013397725.1). NCBI lineage: Eukaryota > Metazoa > Chordata > Aves > Passeriformes > Rhagologus > Rhagologus leucostigma. Next base: position 843,870 of record VZTD01002511.1, on the reverse strand, counting down.
CTGGCTTCATGCACTGTGGCAAGGACCTACACACTGATGTTTATAAAACATCCTAAAGAGTGTCTGCAAATAGCACAGGGGTTCAGCAAGGGCTGACTAGCTCTCCAACACACTTGAATTTAGGGAGTGAGGGACCTGAATTGGGCTTGGGCCAACCAGCAGCAGTCCAAACCTGGTCAGTCATGCCAGGCTACACATCTGTGCAGACTTAGCTTGAGCAAAGTACTGCACTGGGGCTACCACAGCCTGGGCAACCTTTGATGGTGGGACTTTCTGAAGAGAGTGGAAAAACACTAAGCTGGACAAGCAGGGCAAGCAAGGAGGAGAGATTGAAGACTATTCTGTAAAGAACCCAAGGATGGCAAAGTGCCTGGAAAAAAGCTTCCTGAGAGCCAACTGTTGCACGTGAAATGCTGTGCCATGATAGGGAGTTGAAGGAAAAATGATTGTTGAATTTGCAGGTGAATGACCAAAGTGCCAGCATGAGAAAATAAGCTCTTGGTTTGCCACAGAGGTGTTTGTTAAGCTTTCATGTGTTGAGCAACAGGAATGAAAAAGTTTGGTGACAAGAGGCATCTGGGAAGTAGGAGTACTCATCTGAATTAAAAATCAACTTTCGCTAGTCTGGTGTTCCTGGCAGGTTACACCTGCTTCCCACCCCATGCCTTGCTGCCACTCTGTCTGGAGCAACGTGCTCCTAACAATAGCTGGTGGCTGGAAGGTACAGCGTGTGCTACATGCTCATTTCCCCTTCCTCCCACCCTGATTGTTATTGCAGCAGTCGGGAGCAAGAAGGGCTCTTTAACACCATTAAGCTGTGAGAAACTGTGACAGTGAGGACCTGACTTCATGCAATAAGAAGTTGAAGAAAAATATTTAAAGAGAGAAGATGCCTTCCTGTAAGTACTTTGTACTGTAAAGTGTATGTATATACACAAACACTCACATGCACACGCTTCCGGGAGGAGGTGTGTGTCCGTGGGGGGAAATCCTGCCTGCACCACTCAGTGAACAAATTCCCACCGACCTTGGCAGAGCAGAGCTTCAGCAGCTCTCTGTGCATGTGGTGGGACCTTGTGCAAGCGCTCAGGCAGGCACACTGAGCACATTTACTCACTGTGGTACTGGGGGATGGCACCTGGGCCGTACCGGCAGTGCACAGAAACACAGCTGGGGCAGGAGGGCCTGTCCTCAAGCCAAGCCCCACACTCCATCACCCTGCTGCCACAGCTGCCTGCCTCACATCTGGGCTGGGGCAGCTTTGACTGCCCGAAAGTCATGGGAGCACTGCCAGGGAGTGACCTTGCCCACCTCTAGGCACTGGCAGGGGTCTTTGGTTTTGGCTTGGGGACTTTTTCTTTGGGTTTTTTTCCTTCGTTGTCTGTCTTTTAACATGTGTTTGGATTAATCTAAAAGTTGGTGAACTGCCTTCATTTAGTCTGTTCCCAAAATAGGTAGAATAGTTTTTGAGGGTCAATTAGAAAGGCCAACAAGCCCTTGGATAACCCTGATACAACATTCACTGATTTCGTCTAGCTTATTTTACCCTTGAGTCTGACTTTGGGGAGGCAGAAATTCAAGAAACCTACAACTGACTTAGCAGTTACTGTCTTGAAAACTACTGTTTTAAGGTTGATTATAATTCTGTTCCAGTGAATTTTTTTCAACTGTTTTGAATTTGTGCAGCTCTAAGCATCTTTCAGTGATAATATAGATGGAAATTTCAGATACCAGCATAATGAATATAAATCTGGGTTTCCTTAGGTACTAGTTGGAGATCCATTAAAAGAAATTTAGGGCACCAAGGTTTAAAGACCTGCTGTAGTATGTTTAGCTACAGTGTGCCAAAACTTAAGTGGCTATTTTCACCTCAATTCCTGCATGCAGTGGGCCAGCCACCTGATTTTAGTAACAGAAAATGAGTGTTCATAACTATTATTTTCTAATAGCTGGATTCTCATTTTTCCATCCTTCTCTTGCACCACAAGTACCACAAACCAGCATCACCATGTGTGACAGGCACTAAGCTGCCACCTTCATCCTGACTGCACATTCCAGCTCTTGGATCATGGAATTAGGTGGCTCCCAAAATCAGAGCTGTGATTCCTGCAGGAAAGCATTATGTATCCCTGTCTGGGACCAGATCTGGGGCAGTATGCCAAGATCTTTTGAGAATTTGGCCTAAACTGTAATTACCATGACTGATGGCTGCCCGCTGCTGAAAATCTGTTCCAATGTTACGGGTGCTGAGCATTTGGACAATCCCAAGATAAAGGCCAGCCAGGCAGTGCAGTGCTGCCTCGGTTTGAAGGTGACATGAAGGACAGCAGAACAGGGGCCAGAGCTGCTTGCAAAGGAAAGCAAAAATGTGTTCAGAGTAACAGACAGTGTTTGTTCAACATTCCAAATATCTGGTGAAACCAAACCGAAACAGGAGTATTACTGAAAAATGTCAAGCATACCTATTTTTGTGTAACAAGTATAAAGTACTAAATCACTTCCAGAACAATCTGAGGTACCTTTGAGACTACCATGTCCTCAGTTCTTGTGGAAGAGTTTTGAACCAAGAACCTTCCAGTTGCTCTGGGCAAACACATCCTCACTTTCATGCAGAGCTGTGTTCCCTTGGCCATGCTCTGCATTTCACCGGAAAAGCTGGTAATATCGCAAGGTGATGAAGAAGAAAAACTGCTGAACTGCTTTGGAGCTCTCAGTGGGTGAAATTCATTACAATTTAATGATTTTTTTCCATTCATTTTAAAGATGTGTATGAACTACTTTCAGAACGTCATTATCACCTGGTTTTTAATTTTTTTTAATGTTCTATACACTCTCCCCTTGGCACACCCTCTATAGGGAAGCTTGTACAGGATAATGCGTAAAGGATTGTGGTGACCACTCTATAATGATGCAAATTGCAGACATTGCCACAGTACCTACAAATTATATTCTACAAAATTTACCTTCAAACAGTGATGTCAGCTGCCCCTATGCATGTCTGGATGCCCCCACGTGTAAGCAATACACTGCAATGACACACGTGTTCCCACACAGCCCATCCCTGCACTGGCAGCACAGGTTTCTTTGTTCAGAATCACATTATGCATGTGTTTGTTATTAATGTTTCTGCTTCTCCAGCTTTCTTTTGATGTAAATTTAATACAACTTTTTTTTTCCCCCCATCATTATTTGAAACAGAAACTCTGGGACAATAGGAGCATCAAATATTGGATGTATGGAAGAACATTAGGCAGTGTGTTATACTTTTTCTGCAAGTCTAAGCCATAATAAAAAATACATATTTCTCAGAAGAAAAATAATAGCCTTGACATTTTTCCAGGAGCTACAGACTTAGCGTTTGAGTCAGGCTGTGATGCCACTGCACTGAGCTGGCCAAAGACTACTGCAGAGCATTCGTGTCAGGGGTGCCAGGAGGAGACTGATTGCCTACAACACTGCTAGAGACATTTTATATTAAGTGGGCATTGGCTTGTAAGTCCCTTGCAAATCCTATACTGTGTAATACACAGTTTTGGAAAATAAGTGGAAAGACACTTATGTGAAGGTTGGGAAAGATGCTTAATCTTAAGCTTTGCATTCCTCTTTAAATGTTTCTGAGCAACACCTTCACCTGTTATTAACTTGCACAGTGTATAAAGACCATGCTACTCTGTGCTTAACCTTTAAACAAAATTTCTGTGATTGCTGGCCCTGGTTCCCAAAGCGACTGTGAGAAATGAACCGGACAGATGGAAGCAGCCTTTCCCAGTGGATGCTACAGGATATTTCTGTAATGATTTAAAGCCATGTTAAACAATAGCTTCTTCACATTCAAATGCAGAGCATCCCAAGATGCTGCATGAGACAGGGAAGAGAGCTGAAATTGCTTTTGCGGTGATGCTGGGCATAATTAAAGGCTTATGTCTGAATCTTACATCTATCAAACTGCTGTACAACAAGGGAAACAGCTCCCTAAGTAGCTTTTTACAAAACACTAAATATACTATCATAACAATAAAACCTAACTATCCAGCTGCTGGTGAATTATGTACATGTGGTACTGTGTCCATCATGTCTGCTCTCCCTCCTTTAATCCATCCCTTTCTGCTGCTGAAAAATAGCAAAGGTCCTCCAAGGAGCAGCTGAAAAGTTTAATAAAAGTAAGTCAGAGCTGCCTAATCTGTTTTTGTGATCTGGCTGCACTTTTTCTGAAAATCATAATTGTTCCTTTGGCAAAGTTCAGTGTAAAGTGAGAGCTTTTAGTGTGGCCCCAAAAGAGGGGAGAAAAAAGCCACTTGCTGTATTCTTTCGACATGGCAAATAAAGGCAAATGTGTGAAGGTATTAGAGCCCCACTGCAGAGCAGGAAGAGGAAAACAAATGACACCACACCATATGCCTGTAATCCCAATTAAAATGCATTGAAATTCATTTCTCTTCTCCTCAGCTTCCCTTTTCCACACCAGTGAACAAGCATGTTTGACAACAGAGTGTGGGAATTTCTAGTTCACTGAGCAGGTTTCCTTTCTCTTTGCCCCTGCATCTACCTGAGGCTGCAGCTCCAAACCCTCACCATGCACTTTAAAGCAAGCCCTGTCTCCCCTCACCACACAGCCAGGCATTGCACACACTGCCAGGGACTCCAAGGGAGCAAAATGGGAAGCAGCAGACACAGCTTGAGGTTAAGCATTCTCAGTGGCCGTGCTGGGCTTTGTAGGAAATCAAACCTTTTGGGCTGCCTGATGATGCTGTGCTTAGCTCAGCACTTTTCCCAGGCATGGAGCTTCCTGAGCTTGAGCAATACAGCAGGAGAAGCATTGAGAAGGTGAGCAGGATCTTCTGCAGGGAGAAACAGGCACAGTAGCCAAGGTGAGACCTTCTCAGTGCTACTGGCAAGAAGCAGGCAGGGGGAAAATGCTGCAGGGTGCCTAGAAGACTGGAAAATACCTTGGAGTCAGAAGGGACATGAACACATGAGAGGAAGGCAGTATGAGCTATTTATTAGAGGCTGAATGGATAGAGAAAGGGAGAGAGTGTTAGTGTGGCAAATCAATCTGCAAGCACCAAAATGATTTTGAAAAATGCAAAAGGATGCACTTGCCCTTATAAAATCAAATAGGAAGAGCAACAAATAAACATGGTCTACGATTCATAAAACCATTCTTAGATAGGTAGCAGAATCCTGTTCTCAGGCAGGAGAACAGGCAACTTCATCTTCAGCTCTTCTCATTCCTACTTTTTACTGTTTTAATGCAGAAGTAATTACTTCCTTTTAAATGTCTTCCTTGTCCTCTTCATCTTCCTATTGACATAAAAGCTATTGACTGGACCTATAAGTGCAGCACTGTTTTTCAGTGTCTCTTGATTTAAACTCTCTTGCTTTCTCCCTTGTTGGGTATCTCAGATATCAGTGAGAATTCAAAACACTTCCTTATAACTTTGCAGTCTCCAGGTTTTGGGTTTTACATCCCCCTCCTTGCCAGCCTTTTCAGATCTCCATCCCACTGCTTCCTACACAGAGTACAGCTGCCAGGCTGATGATACAGATGCAGAGATAAAATTCAATTCTCAAAAGCTGGCTTAGTAGAAAGATTTAAACATACAGTTCCAGATAGTTCTCTCTGCATGCATTTTCTTCATGCTTTTAGATTCACCACATCAATCTTTGCCTCTTGAACAGGTGAAGAAATCAACAACAAAAGCAGGATGTTAACCTCCATGCTTGCTTGTGCCACAGCTGAAGTGAGCAGTTGGGGAAAACACCAAGCAAGTGGCTCAATAGTTGTTTAGTTGAGCAAGAGGTTGCTCTGCAAAGAGTTAGGAAACAGGATCTAGTGGACCAGAGCCATTTCTTCCCTTTGCCCCAAGCTTGACTTCTCCCAACACTAAAATCTCCTCAGTCCTTCTCCAGACTTCTCAGTGCCTTGTCCAGTCCCCAGCCACCCTGTGGTTCTCAGATCTACTCTTTCATCTCCTTGCCCCAGTCTCACCTCCATGCTGAGCTAGTCTTGGTCCCACTGTATTCGTATTTGGTCTGGCCTGGCTCATTCGCTGTGACAGCATTCAGTGAGCTGCCTGCCTGTGTCCTCAGAAGAAACGTCTCCTGCACCAGTTAGTTCCCATCAGATGCCTTAATGCTTTCTGATGCCAGAAAGGCTCCAGTAAAAGTCTAAAGGGGGAGGTCATGTATTATCTTATTCTTTAAAAAGGCAGAGAATTTCTAGAAAATTTCATCCTGAAAAGGATACCTAGCATGGAAAATTTCATTCAAATGTTGGGAAATGTGTGCAAACAGCCTCTTACAAAAAGAAATGCAGGAAAGGAGGGCTATTTGTGGCACCCCAAGTCTGTGATTGAAAGAATTATACGTGCTCTTGCCCACTGCTTTCCTAACCAGGAGTAAGAGCTCCCAAGTGATTCTCTATGTCAAGCCATATTAGTGCTCATTAGTATGGTATGAACCATAATATTTACTTAAAATCCTCTTATAGACAGTGTCCTGATTCAAACTGGATCCCATAGCTGTTGCAAACAATGTCATTATACAGTGTGTTATACCATGACAGCTGGCAGAAGTGAGCTTGGTAATTCACGTGCAACTTTGAAAATGTGCCTGCACTTCTTTGTCACCCACCGTAACTTCTCAATGTCTGCTTGGACAGGCTTCTACTGAACAGGATTGGTACTGATGCTTCAGGCCAATGGGAAGAAACACGTGAACATGAGGCAGATTTCTCCTGGCATATGCTGAGGTTATGCCCGTGGTCACTTTTTGCTGTGTGACTGTGGAGACCATGCTGGCTCTGTCATGTGAGGTAACCATGAGGGAAATCTGCAAGAAGGCACAACATTTTGAGGTTGTCTCATGCTATTCAGGGTTTGACAGGCACATTGTTTATCCAGCATTAATACCAAATTGATGCTTTTGGGAAACGCCACCCATGAGCAATCCAGAAAACTTCCTGATATGCCTGACAAGACTTCAGCCAAGTGCTGTAATTGTAGGTTCCAAAATAATTTTTCAGAGGAAAAGGATGGGAGAGAAGAGAGCGTGAAAACACAGAGGGGAAGAGATAAGCAAAGAACTGATGGGCTACAGTAGGATGGACAATATAGGCATGACAAATATTAGTGCAGTAGGCAGAGCTTGTTGGTCCATTTGTGAAGACTGTACCACCGAATTATCAGAGACTGCACTGAAGCAGAATGGAGTTCATACTTGTCCTCTCCCTATCTCTCTGCCTGCATTCAGCCACTGCTGGCATTGTATCTTCCTCTCACACCCTGAAAACTTGAAGCCTCTTCTCCTTGGAAGTTTCAGGGTCTGGCAGGACTTACAACATCGCCTAGAAAATTACACTGGGGTACATCACTTTCTTTCCCAATTCTTTCTATAGCTCCTGGTCATGCTGTAACAGCAATACAGGCTGATCTTGTTGGCTGTACCAGCGTCTTGAGCAATCCACTTTTGGATGTAATGGGTCACTGATTGAGAAACTAAAACTGAGAGCTCTGGAAAAAATGAGATACTCTAATGCTTAAAGAGAATATTAAAATGATGCTTACAGCTGGATTTTGTTGTTTGGCAACACCAAGACCAAATCAACTTCAGAGGTTAAATCACCAGATCTTCTTGATGTTGGCCAAATGCTTCTTCTCCGTCAAATGCTTTTCAAAACCAAGTTAACCCAGGTACACAGACACAATTAACATACTGATGCTCATGGACTGAAGTTAAGAAACAAGTATAGGACGTTGTTAGAGGTTAAAAGTTTGGAGTACAAAGGCAGATAAAGGTGACTGCCTGTGGCATGAGCCCTGAGGTGGAAGGGAAGTTATCTGCCTTCCACAGCTTGCTTCACTCACTGAGCCCCCAGGATCCCAGCACATGCCTGCACAAGGCCCTGCCATCAGATCACCCCACATTAAGGAGAAGGAATGAAATCACCCCCCGGGTGATTCAGACTGCAGTGCAGAGAAACATTTCTGGCTCCAAGGGAAGATGGAGCAGATAAACCAGGGAGCAGCAGCCAAACCACCTACATCTGGCCACCAAGGTGGCTTTCTAGAATACATCTCTGTGTCTAAGGCCACAAGAAACCACTTCATGTCCACAATTCCAGCAGCCAGAGTGACCAGAAAACAGCCAGCCTCTATCCCAGAAACTGGCCTGGAAGGAGTGAGTGAAGGAGACAGTGATGAAGGGCACTGCTAGCATGGAGAAACCACAGTGCAATTGGGCATTTTAGAAAATAGACGAGACAATATTGGCACTGGAAGGTATCCTGAAAATGCTCAGAAATGAAGCTCAGTGCGATATGAAAAATATTTCACTTCCTGGGAAGTTTAACCAGAGCAGCTTCTCAGGAAGAGAGGAAAGCTGCCCTGGCTCTCCCACATAACAAAACATAGGACTGGGCTATGCAAGGCCCTTACTATCAAAATGTCCAATTCAGGACAATCAGAAAAAGCCAAGCAGAGCCAATGTGTATTTCTGTCAAGACCTTTTCCCTCTAATTAAAAAAAAAAAAAAGTCAAAAAAGAAGTAAAAGAAGTCAGGAAGAATCACAGGTTCAGTCCAGAGCCATCCTGGAGCCATGGAGCCTGGAGAGCTGCCAGGCAAGCTGGCAGGAAGTCAGGCAGGCTTGTGATGGAAACCTGCCCTGTGTTTCATCGGAAGTTCATTCAAACAGAGACGCTTCTGCAAAACATTTTGCTTACAACAAATCGGCATTCTCTGGCAAAAACCTGGGCTGACGGAAACCTCCCAGCCCCTGTTCCTGATGGCATAATCGTTCCTTACATAATAGAAAAGAAAAGAAAAGAAAAGAAAAGAAAAGAAAAGAAAAGAAAAGAAAAGAAAAGAAAAGAAAAGAAAAGAAAAAAAAGAAGAAAGAAACTGGGTGTGTCATAGCTAACATTAATGGGCTACATTATATATAGTTTTGTAAGTGACTCCTTATATGGAGCAAATCTTAAAAATGAGCCCTCAGGCATTTCAGTCTGAGATTTCATTTCAGATTTCATTTTATTTCAGATTTTCCACAAGTGCTGAAGGATCAGCTTTGTTACCCTACAATGTACACAAACATAGAAGTAACGGTGAGATTTTGAGTGAAGATGCAGCAATTTTATTGTATTCATCATCTTTCCATTCTTTCAGATATTACAGGTTGTTAGTTCTGAATTCCTCCTTGTTCCTACCAAATCCATTAGACAGGAAAACATCAATAATTTCTCCCCAAAACTCAGATTCTGTAACAAGGGCATAACTCTCTCTCGAAATTACTAACTAGAGCATTTAGAGAAAAGAGAGAAATGTAGAAAACATATGCACAACTTGGAATACCTGGATACCTGACAGCATTTTTCTTAATAAAATAAAAAAGACAAGATGAGTCATATTTCCTCTTTTATGGTTTTGAATGATACTGGAAACCCCCCTTGTTCTAGCATCTCTTCCAAAGGAGTACCCAAAAGGCTGTAGGAGAAGGTGTGCATACAAACTGGGGACCTAGTCCTACATTCTTTTCATTTACCTGAGAACCAGAGTCAGACCTGGGCAGCCCTAATTCAGATAGCTGTGAAATAAATAGCAAAGTACCCTTTTAAACTAACCAGAAGCTCAAGTTAAATGGCTGTATTTGTTTTTCATGTACCTCTAAAGGAAACAAACATCAGCTGCAATTCAAATTTTCTTTCTTTGCCCCCCAGTTATGTGAACACAGTGCACAGGATTAAGACATTTCCAGCATGTAAATTCAATCATGTGAGAAGTCCCACTGATTTCAGCCAGTGACTTCCTACTGAGTCAGCAAAGTACTTATGCCTGCGTGTGATTTTCAAATGACTAATCTCCCTGGCTGTGCCCGCACTGGCGGGGAGGTGCATTGGCAGGATGTCCTGTGGCTCTGGCCCCCAGCAGACGCCCTGGCTATGTCCTGCCTCTGGTTTGGGACAAGATCGGTGTGATGAGTTCCCACACGCCGTGCTTTCATCCCTGTGCCCAGAGCCAGCAACAAGTGCACTTGGCTTTGTGAGAGCCTGCAGCCGGGCTGATGGTGGGATGCTCCGGGGGCATCGCTGCTGCTGCATGGCCAAAAGCCCAGCTTCATGCTTAGTCTTACCCACATACTGGAACTCTTTGGTAATTTGGAGTGGTACTATATCAGCCCTGGCTCGAAGGAGACTTTCACAACTTCTCTAATGAACCTCTCACAGTCATTCAATAATGCAGCTATTTATAGGCTAGGTCTATACCGAATAGATTGCAGAAGCTGCACAAAAGCTCACAGTGTTTCAGCAATGAAGCTGCACAGAGACATCAGAGCAGACTGAAATCACTCAGTATAGTTACATACAATCAAATATTATAATCCATGTTTTGCATGATTAGACTCACTGCTTAACTGAAAAGTTAATGGCAAATTAACACATTTATATAATTTTCTTAGAAATGAAAGCTGTTTTTTGTGAAGTACAAGAATTTTCAAGTCAGACTAAGGGCTAAGCCCTGCTTTTGCTCACAATGTCAAATTTTCGGTGTGGCATCACCAAACTTTAACAGAATACCCCCAGTAGTCAGTGCAGAAATTGGACATTGCCAGAAACCATCGCAAATCATCTCATCTTTCTCTTTCAAATTATTCTTTTTAGGCTTTAGCAAACATCCTGGATCTTGTGGTCCCAGCATGTATCATGAGGTGAAAATATTAATTTAAAAATGTTCAACCAGTGCACTCATGAGAAAGCATTGCTGCTGTTATTTTTACCACCCAAGTCCATTTCATTTTAAACATTTCTAATTGCGATGTGCAAGATGCAGTTAACATGAAGCAGCAGAATCTTTTGCATATGGCTCACCTGAATCTTTCTCAGATAAAATAGGAGAATTTTACTGCTTTGACCTTCCCAGACTTGCATCTCTCTGACACTTGTTCCTTGACACAAACATGCCTTGTTTATGAATGTTATAAATATTTTTCTGAATCTTAAGAGAGAATTGACATTTGATACAGGTGTTGGAATAAGCACTGCAGGCCTTTGGCTTTCACTGCTGTGGCCAGGAGAGGGTTCGGTGACACCTTTTAGCACAGAGATTCCCAGCTCTTGCTACCTTCTGTGGCCTAAGGTTTTATCTCTCTAAAAGGAGCAGGGATTTCCTCTGGGGATTAGGAGGAGATAAAAATCCAAGACAGAGCTACTATTTCATTACAATACAAAGCACAAATGGATTAAAAAGACAGTCAGTGGTTGTCTTTCCTTCTCTTCTGACCATTGATCCCTCTTTCGCAGCTCTGAAGAGAAATAAGGTTCCTCTCTTTTACCCAGGTCTGTAAGGACACAGGCCATAGATGGACTTACAAACCTAACGGCTACAGGGGGCTGCAGAATTCTACATTTATATGACACTGAGACTCTCAGTATTTCTTCTCAGTCCACTCCTGCTTCTGCAAGTGTACTAAGCAGGCCCTTGCTACAGGCATGGGAAAATCATATAACCCCAGTAACCAGCAGTCTCAGTACCCTTATTAATGCCAATGTTCCATCTTGAACTAGATTTTCCTGCACTGGTTTAGACTGTTGCTGCATCCCAGGCAGAGGAATTTCACATCCAGCGCTCTTCAGACTTTTGAAGGATGAAGCTAGGCTAGGCACATGGATCCAAACTGAAGTTCCTGTTGCAGTGGACTTGTATGAGTAGCCTAGAAATTCCCAGAGCCCTCTGAACAGAACTATTAAACTATCCAACAGCAGCTCTTCTGACCCTGACACACCCAGATAGATTTTTACCACCTCTTTCATTAACTTTTGCTTCTGAACTGTGGGAGGATGAAGCAAGGCAAGGCAAAGACCTTGACCTGATTGTGTAGCTTCATGGCAGGAAATGTGTTAGCGAAAAAGACAATTTTTCTGCTTTAAGTTTTATTTACAAATAACACGGATGGTACCTTGTCTAGAACTGATGACTGTCTTAAAAAGAAATAATTTGGAAAAGATGGCACATTTTGTCTCACATAAGGTTCCTCAGTGCTCACCAGTAAAATTTGACAATACTGATAAACAATCAAAGATTTTATTTTCATATTATTAAGATGTTTAATTGTAGGTACAATATTAAGTTATAAATATGCTCTATAACAGATAATAAAAGCAGCTAATCATGCACTGACTAGTTTAGAAACTCTTTTTTTCTGCTGGATTTAAAATTTCTGGTGAAATTGGTGCGGAGTGCATTCAGCACATCCTGTTAGCTGAGTCAATTGAAATTGCACCTGTTCTTGGATGCAAGTCATAACAAATGCAACCCATATACATTGTAAAGAAAAGGACTTGTATGCACTTTTTCCAATTAACATCTGCCTTTTGGCAAGTCATTAACCTATTTTCTCACAAAGAAACAGCTTCAATTGTATTATGCATCCGAAGCGTGCAAAAGTCCCTGAGGGGGTACTCTGACAAAAACATACTGTTCCTGAATCCAGTGTGAACATACATATTCATTAATTGTTTGGGGCAATGAGTACAGAATTTCTGATTTTTACAAGTCTTACAAGGTAAACAGGTTACATAAAGCTACGTCCCTGGAAATCGTCACATCCTGGCTACTGTCACTCAGTAGAAAATTCAAGAGTGATTTTATGCTGTGATATAGCAATGAAAATAATTCAGCAACACTGTACTAAGACTTCTAGGAAGAAAAAAGAACATTATTTACCCTAAAAATAGTACAGAATATTTATTTATTTTAATAAATATAAATAAAGATGATAAGTTGTATTTTTCAAATGCCTCACGCTATATGGATCTGTTCAGGACATCCTAAAATGGCAATGAGAACCTATTCTACCACAATTTTTCCAGCTAGAAGACTTATATAATAAAAAGTTAAAACTACAGTTTAGATTTCCCACTATGACGATGATAATGAATAAACTAATTATTATCTTACAAGTGTAAAAGCAAGAAAAAACAATCCCCCAAAGACAAGGGAATTGTTCAGATACGTTCCCCTTTGGGAACTCGTTTTCCAAAACACTAAGTTTATAAAAAATATGTCAAGAATAGCAAAAAGTGAATGCTGAAATAACAACTGTAGAATTTCTTTAAATTTGGAAGAGCATTTTTGGTTTCAAATGTCTGCTGAAGTACGTTGCAATGAGCTGCTGAGCTACTGCACAGCGCTTTGACACTTGAGGAATTTGAAGTTGGGTTTCTCCAGAGACAGTCTCCCAGCAACAACTATTCCTGCTGCCACCTCCTCTCTCTTGACACACAAACCTTGGGGATCTACTACGTGTCATTCTTTTTAATACGTAATTGAGCCATTTTTGCAGTAGCTGCCCTGAATGCTGGAAGCAGTCATTCTCCAACAGGGTGGCCTATTTATATTTTGTATCAGAGGAATAACTTAGCTTGAGGAAAGCTGTACTGCATCAGGTACATTGCTCAGCTTGTTTCAAACAAGTATGGGCTGTCAGTACTTCACTGCAGTCTCCAATACAGATATAATTTTCATAATTTAAAGACCCATGCAATTATTTTTTCACATAGGGCAAAAGCACAACTAAGACTAAACAGCAGTCATTTTCCTCGTTTTATAATTCAAATTAGTCAAGTCATTTGACAGAGTACAAACACAAGAGTAAATGCTTCTATGAGTTTCACAGCCTTGGCAGGTGCTTTTAAAGGAAGTTTTTCCATTCTATAACTTTATTAGAAACTATATGGATCAAGAGACTATGATAACTTGCCCACATCAATGCTTTTTTAAAAGAAACGTCATGTTAGATGGTTGTGGCTGTGTTTAAGGAGAGCCATCACAGCTTGAGGAAAATGCATCCATCCTGTTTTCAACCAACCATGACCAGACATCCTCCCAAGTGTCATCATGTTGAGTTTCAGTATCAACAGACCACCCGACAGAATGACAATAACATGTCTTAATTTGGAAATGTTATGTTGGCTCACCAGATTCACAAACAACAGAGAAATAAACTGGATTAAGTAGTAAATGCTCCAGATAATAGGTACTGAAAAGGAAGAGGGATTAGTGATAGGAGCTAAAGCAGAAGGGAAAATTTCAGCAGAGATTTTATTAAAAAATATGGAAGTAAAAGAAATATCCAAATCTTGTTGATCAATAATCCTGAAAAGACTTAAAAGAAAAATCTGCAGATTTAAGACATATATATATATGTGGTCCACTAAGAGCAAACAAAAAATAAGCCAAAATTTTAATAGGTACATGATTTTGTGTCTTCTAATGGAGACAAAAAAAGACCACAAGAGTATTTGCAAATTCATAAAGTGAAGTACATTTGATCTAAAAGAGAGCATTTACATAACTTTGTGTTATATAGTAGTATAAACAATTGCATAATCAAAGGTCAGGCTGGAATACCTAAGACCATTCCTTGACAAAAAATCTGGCTAGGACGCTGCCTAGAAACAGTTGCATCCAAAAATTTTATAAGAGACTGCTTTTTTGCCATAAACAGTAGTGCTTAAGACTGAGCTGCAAATATGGAGTACCTACTGGTAAAAATCAGAGTTAACCAAGGAAGCGAGGTGATGTCTGGCTATCCAAAGGTGGTTGCTGAGAGAGAAAATAAGTTTTACAAGAAAAATTGACTGCACATTTCTGTGGCTTGAACTGCAATCGTATCTGCACAGTGAGCTTCTGTACTAAGGTGAACTCTGTTGATGTTAATGAGGTTCAGCCTGGGAAATGGGCTTTATCTATATACAGTCAGTTGCAGAATTGGATTAAAACGCTCCCCCATTTCAAGTGTCCTATTTTTCAACATACATGTAAAGTTACAGAAATGGATGATTACCTAGTTTTGACTGTGGATTTACAACAGGTGTTCTGCAATTGCCATTTAAATAAATAATAGACAGACATAAAGAAAATAGATATTTTCCATTAAAAAACAAGACCTAAAATCATCTAAGAATTGCATTTTTATTAAAAATAAAACCAAAATCATCATACACTGCAAAGTTTTTCCTGACTTATGTCTGCATTCACAATGCATTACCTGATGGGCTACATTCATAGCATGCAAAGCTACAGCACATGTGGACCTTCTCACAGGATAAGAATCTTTTGTATTTCTGAGCTAGAGTTTGCATCATTTTGTGTTTGGTTCAAATATAGTCCTCAGAAGTATAAAGCTGATTTTTATTTTTCTAAATATAAAAAATTAATTTTGATGGGGATGAGATAAGCAGAAGTGTTCGAATGCATCAGTCTTGCAGCTGAATTCACATAGATGCAAGTATAGCTTCAAAGTTTAAGTGACTTAATTTTTGTATTTGTAACTAAAAGTTTTCACACTACATCTTCTCACAATCATTACTAAAATGTTTAGAAGATATAGAATAACTCACTACTTTTTGGTTAAAATACTTGAGAATTTGTAAGGGACAAAGAAAACCTCTGGCATTTTTGGTATTATGTTTTATTTCATTTGGGTGTTTAAGCAATGTTGCCTCAGCACAAAGAACATTATTTTCACAATCCTTGCCCGAGTTTAAAAATCTGCATAGTGGTAACCTGCATAATAACTGCTATTCATCTAAAAATACGTAGTTAGTGGCCTAGTTATATTCAAAGATCTTGTTAGGTTGAAATAAGAGTCCTGGAATGTTCAACAGAAATTATTTAGAAATACTAGTTTTGATTAGGCTACACTTCATTAAATATATAACCAGAATATCTGCTTGCTACCAATGTCTGAAACTTTTTTTAAATTTCTTCCATTTTTATTACTTTGATTTGATGTTTCTGCTTATAGCAAAATCCAGTGGAGAAACATTCCTTGTGATTTTATGAAACTTATTCATCAACATAGTTCATTTTCATATTTTATTTGTTCTGTGTTTCCTTAAGTAACATTTTTTGCTGATCTTTTATGCATTCTTTCAATTTATCTTCAGTACAAGTCAGACGATGTTCCAGGAGTGAAACAGTCTGCACAAAGAAGAGATTAATTTCAATTGGTTTTATATTACTGACACAGTATTATAAAAGTGTGCAACATAGTACCATACTAAAATTAATTTTAACTCAACAGGAAAATAATACTATAAGATGGCTTCTCTTTAGCTATTCCACTACTTACAACTATATTCAAAAATTACGGCCTCGTATCTACGGAGATTGTCTAAAGGTTTTCAATTGTTTTCACAAAACATTTTCGCTGAGAGAGAGAAATACATACATGCATAATGTAAATTACTCTGAAATACTATGTGAAAGTTGTATCCATATTTCAATAGAAAAACAGCCATCCCTGTGACCACAAATGATGTTTTTCAAAAACCTAAAAGAAACTTTTAAGCCATCCCCAAGAAAACGGAGTGAGAAAAAAAACATACTATTATGAGGCATTAATTCTCTAAGAGATTATCTTCATCAGAAAAAGTCGGTTTTTGGACCCAGGCTGGCAGTTTCTTTTTCATCCAACTTACTACACAAATCATTTTCAACTCATGGCTTGACTCCATACTTCCCAAAACCCATTTCTTCCAACATACATATTGCAAAAGAACACAGAAGAAAACCCTGAGCTGCCCCATTTTGATGTGATTTAATATATCACAGACTAGAAAGCAGTATCTTAAAACATAAGCTAAATCTGGATTACTACAAAGCAGTATTGAGCATTTACAAACAAGTGACTCGGAGTCACTGACTGAGACTGAGTATTTGTGCAGTTTCACTGACACCAGGACTTATTCCACGGCTTAGATTCCTACCTAAGCCAACACCTCACACACTAAGTTGGAAAAGGGATTTAATGGTACATTGCCAATTTACTTTGTTCATCCCCTGCTACTGCCTGATTGTTCCAGCTGGAATCCAACAATGTCTGCTAAACAACTGGCTTCTAACAAAACTACCCTAGATCTCACTACTGATTCTCTTCACCCAGAGTTAAAAATACAGCAACATCCTTTATGATTATGTATCAGGAAGCTTTCACTTTAGCAAATACAATACATGCAATCAATATTTTCTGAAAGGAAAACACCAAAACAGTCACTTGACTATACAACTATTCAAAATAACCCCATAGTCTTTAATGTTCTGATTTATGAACATGACTCCGGGCTACTGTTGCCCTTTGACAGCACTGTCATTTCGCACTGCAAGTGTCATCTGTTACTGCATACTTACTAGAGTTAACATATCCAGCTGCCCCACAATGTGGTCCAAAGCACTTTCCACGGCGGAGGAGATGCTTCTGTGCTTTTCCCCACTATGCACAGCTGACCTGCTCTCATTCTCTGCCTTCCTTTTTGAACTTCTTGTGGAGGAAAAAGCAGAGGGACTCTGCAGCTCTTCACTTTTGCTACTAACCTTGAATACAGAAACACCATTTGAAGAGTCAGCTGCCTTTGTCTTCATTTAAGTGGAACCATACCGTAAGATAGGTAGAAAAGTCAGGTTTTAATTTAAAAAAAAAAATCTTTTTACACATATATACATACACACAAAGACCTTCAGATTTGGTTTTCGTACCAGGTCGAATTCATAACACCTCAATTCGTTCTGACCTAAGAGAGAATTCCACCTGTGATGATTGAGGCAATAAGGGAAATCTCAGCAGTCTTTAGGTACATGTTTCAGGTACATATGATTGAGAAGCTACGTGCTGTACCACTAGGGCTTGAATTAAAGCTTGAATAAATACCATTAATGAGGGGCGTTTTCTTCAAAAAGATAGCTCTGGTTGACGAAGAAATTCACTCAGAGTAGTCATATGGATGAAAAATCCATATGTGACTAGATGATCACAAGGGCTCCTTCCAACTTCATAGTATGAAACCTTTGTTTAGTATGAATTAACCTCTTATTTCAGCATTTAAAAAAAGTAGTTTTTAGTTGTTTGTTAAGTGATGGTACTTTTTGAGAAACTGATTCTTTCAAAAATGGGAGAAAAAAACAATAGAAAAGACCCACACAATGCAAAGTTGAGAGAAATAACTTTGATGTATAAACATTGCTCCAGGCTAAGTGAGAGAGCATGATCTTCCCCATCAATTTGGTTTTGTCTGTGTCTTGAAGCTCTTAATGGTATTTTTGAGTCATGAAAGGTTAAATCATCACTAATTCATTAGAAAGTCCTTCACAACAACTTTACCTGATTAATTAATGACTTATTGAGGTTTCTTTGAAAACTTCTTATATCTTCAGACAATTTTAGTTGAAAACTTCTTATTTCTTCAGACAATTTTAGTTTATTTTTACACTAAAATAAATTGCGGTAGTTAAGTTTTACTATTTCTAATTACATTTGATATATCTACATTTACAAAATAAACCTTTTAAATGGTTATAATTAAACTGGAATTACATTTCTGGAATTTACTGACAGCCCGTGAAAATATCCATGAGCTATGCAAAGGGGAAATTTTAGTCTCACCTGATGTATTTAAAATACACAATATTTACAATGTACCCAAAATATATTTATTTTGTAAGGCTGAACAGATTTTCAAAAGAGAGAGTCTTAAAATCATTGTCAAACATTAAAAAAAAATTTCCTAAGTCTCTAAAATAATCTTATAGAATGTAAATTGCTAGGCAGAATTATTGGCAGAATTTTACAAAATTACCTAGGCATGTTGATGAGTTTCTGTCAAGAATGATTTACACGTAGTTGACCCTGCCTTTAAATCAGGAGGATCACAGACTGATGAATTAACTACTGCCACTATGATAATGTAACTATTTTAAATTTAAGTAATACTAACTCATATCAATATTATTCCAAACTTATACTGCTGCATTATCCACAAAAACATTCCTGCATCTTCGGTGCCATCCTGCACAGTCCTGTGTGGTGGGAAATGGCTGAAAGCAGAGACTGTGGTGAGGTAAGAGAGCAAAGAAGAAAGTCTTACCATCCTGTCTGGATTAAAAGTTTCACTGTGCAGTTACATTCTGTAAGGACAGGTCTCAAGCCCTCAGGCAAGAACCCATGAAGTGCAGAGCATGAGGCTGATAGAGACAGGGGCAGATACCCAGGCATGTACTTCAGACCTTAACTGACAATGCTACAAAACCAGAGGGAGCCCATTTCAAGGTTTGATAGTACCACAGGACCTGCTGATATCACTTTCATTGATTTCTTTATGAAAAAAGAAACAGATAAATTCACAGCAAGATACTTCCAGTTTCCTTTCAGCCCTCCTTTCTGTGCCTAAGTAACTGACTTAGGAACTAGTCATGTCAAATAATAAATGGCCAATCCAACTAATATTGAAATCTATCAGAGATACGTATTGATACCAAGGTGTGGCAAATGTAAAACTGTGCTAGACATCAAACCAGAGATTTCAAACATTAAACATACAAGACTGTTCTACAGAAAGACCTAAAGGTTATAACATTTGCACTGGACTGAGAGAACTGGCCTTCTCAGTTCAAGTCTACTTAAACTCATGACTCATAGAGCAATGCTTTGCCAGCCAGGCTGCTGCTTTTTAAATGCACAGAACTGTGGGAGAAAGGGTTCTGTCTCCAGCCATGCTGTTCAAGTTATGTCACTGGCCAACAGAAAGCTTTAATTCAGTGGTTAGAATGCTCAGCCAGGAGCAGGTAAGTCTTGTTCCCATGAGAGGCTTTATATTTTATATATAAGGGAATAAAATGAATAAAAACTCCAAAAGAGAAAGGATATGAACCCAGAACTTTCCCACTCCTAACTAGATGGCTTAAATACATCTCTCTCCAACACCATGAATTTAATTTTCTGCTCAATATGAAAATTTTTGTTATGTCAACTTCAAATTATTCCAAAGACTTGTATATTCTGAAGGACTAACTTGTTAGTACAAAATAAAATAGAATACAAATAGCTTGATTTTTGGACAAGATAGGCAGACAATGAATTTCTCATTTAATTTTACTTTGCTTTAGCTCCTTGCTTTAAAGTTTTAGAAGTCTTCAAAAGAAAGCATTTCAAGTATCTTGGAATATTCTGGCTCTCAATGTAGCCCATGCACTTTTAGACGAACATGAAGTATATATAGGATTGTTGCATCTTAAGACTGTCCATATCTTTCCTTTACAGATTTTTCCTTTAAAGATTTTGTAATATGAGATACTGTTAATTCAACTCTAGAAGAACTCATATTCACTGTGTTATTTCCAAATTACGAAGATTTATCTGAGGTTCTTGGGAAATAGTATTAATGGAAGGCTTTGGCATGTTTACTAAATAACGAGATGAATATAGTCTCAAATGCTGATTAACACGGAAAAGAGTAAGTTCAATTTGGCATTCAAATGTTAAAGACAAAATATTGCCATGCATTAAAGAATTCCTGTCTTACAACCAATCACACTATGAAGAACACTCTCGTATTTAAGTACAACGGGAGAGTCTGTTAGAATAGACTTCTTAGTGATATTTCTAGAAAAACAGAAAGATAGGGAGCTTACAGAAACCTTGCTTCTGTCTGTAAATCTTGACTGTTTGCCCAGAAGACTTCAAACCTCAACTAGGATTAGCCAAATTTGACAGACAGACAAAGAACTCACCGATTAAGTTGCAACAAATTTTAGGAAAATTGAAGGCCTGGTAGATGGAACACGATCCAAGAAAACCACATAGAACTCAAGCATTATATATTCTGCATGGCAACAGTAAACCTGCCCAGTTATCACAGGCCTTATGAAACACAGACAATTGATAAAGGAAGTTAAAAGTGTCAGTGAAAAACACTTGGTGCAGGGACAATTTGTAAATCGTATGCAATTATATTTTGTAGACACCTGTATGTGGTCTCTAAAAATTATAGCATCTATTGATGATTTTAATCAGACCTCAGGGTAACCCTGAGGAAGAGGTAGGGTTCTCAGAAGTAATTCAGTTCCTGAAAGCTTCAGGAAACCACGTGCCAGAATTTCCCACCTCAGGTTAACACAGCTCTGCAAGTTCACACTCCTTAATTCTGAAGGAAATAAGAAAGCGTGAATAAGACCCAGTTTGGAATCCAGGTCTTCCCAGACACCAATAACAATAAGCTCACTGTATATAAACCTAGTATTGTTTGCCTAACGTTCACAAAGCGACTTGTACTAATGTTTTGGGAAGTACATTCATTTTCTTGCCTTTGAATAACAAAAGCAACTCATTAGCACGGCCAAAACAGATGTAACTAAGCTCTGATACTCTCTGATTTTGCTTAAAGGCATTCTGCTTTGCAAGTTCAGTGTCCTAAGGATAATCTATTATTCCTCAAGTACTCAAAATTAATAAAAAATAGATTTAACATTCAACGACACTTAAAAATTGCTGTCTGTGACCTGAAGTATTATGATTTAAAATTAATTTAAATTAATAGAGCAGGAGAGGAAAACAATCTGAGGTTATTAGATACTGCCAAGTTCTAAGAACAGTTCTACTCTGAGGGTGGTGTTTCTCAGTTTCTTTTCAAACGAGATGACTGCACTTCAGACTGAAAATTAAGTAGAAATTTCAGTCTAAGCTCCCACAAAGTGATTACAAATTTTGCTCTTAAACCCAACCTAAAGAGATTTTTTCAATCCAAGAGGGAAAGCTGTCAATTTAGTAAAGATAGCAAATGCTAAGCTACTAAAAATCTCATCAAACACTTCTTACCTACAGTAAAAGTGATCCAAAGTTCAACATATCAGACAAATAGGCCATGAAAAAACGTTTTGTATCTCAGCAAACTGCCACCAGCATTGCAAGCCAGAGTAGTGGAAAAGTATTCTTGTAATCTACTGGATTAAGCAGCAAATTGAGATTTTTCTGTTACATATTCAAAGACTTAGGAGCAGAATGCAATATGAAAGCATTTACAGATGTAAGGCAAAGACCTTGATGTTTGTCAAAACTCAAACAGAGATAAGAAAATAATTGAACTTTCAAAATTTCTAAGAGAGAAATGAAATGAGACCATTTCAAATTTTCAGCTTATCTAACTTGTGTGCAAAATGGTTATTTTTATCATATTCTAGAAATTTGTAGAGATTTTTTTAAACACTGTCAGACATCAAGTATGTTGCTATATCTTTAAGGTTACCTGTTTTATATTTTAACCTTTCCTAATATCTACCTTTACAATCTCCTCCAGCTCAGCAAAGGGTCCAAAACTGTTGAAATCTAACACAACACTCACTTGCCAAAACCTTGCTGTAAAGGAGTGACATGAGTCTCAATAGATTTCCTTTACTTTTGGATACCAACCAGTTCATGTCCAACACTTTCATTCAGCATAATATTTTATTTTTAAAAAAAGTTCTTTTTAAAGAAAGTCTTTCTACTCACAGTCTATTTCACATGAAGTGTTTCAAGAATTAGATGTTCCCTTTTCTTCAAATTAGCCCCTTTCTAAAGTACTTGAAATACTACCAATTCATAAACAATAATTCTATATGTCACCAGCGATGCAGTAAAAATGTCTCATAATTCAAAAAAACCAAACTATTCTGAGAGTCATCAGAGCTATAGCTTATCTTGAGAGAATAAATTTTAATAAGGCAATCAATTTTAATTTGTTACTTCTGAGCAAAGCAAAGAAGAAAATAAAAATGTGTACAGTGTTTCCATTCACAGCCCATTAGTAATAACATGAATCCACATTTGGGCAACTTCATGCAAGTTACAAATAAGAAGGAGAAGGAACAGATTTAATTAATCAATAGGAAGTTATTACCATGACATTACCAGCAGATGTTCAGCAGAAAATTAAATTTAGCTTATAAAATGATGTCACAAACAGCAAACCATAATTGCTCATCTTTGTTTTCCGTCAAGCAAAATAGCCAAAACTCTGTGGGTGGTACTTGATCAATTTGTGAAAAATCCTTACACATAACCTTATCACCTCTGCCTGTTCCCAAATGTTTTCCCATGAAACATTCACACAGCAGATAGAAACAAACACTGCATCCCAGGCTCCCTTTGCTGCATGATGGTTAAGAATAGAATCTGAATAAAATGCATCCATATATAAGGATGCCTGAGTAGTATTATTTATAGAAATAAAAAATTCTCTCAAGGGAAAAAAAAAGAAAAAAATATAAGTCTCTGTCACTCAATTGGATATCAACAGTCTTCAATCTTCTACGAGCTCCAAATTCGGAAACTACAGACCACAGTTTCTAAAAGCATATCTTAGAGATCTCATAATTAAGATGGGCTTATAAAAAAGTGACATTGGTAAGCTTCCTAATGAATCACAAAAATTGGCATGGTCTGCTTTTTAAAAATAATCCTTTAAATTTTGAACACATGGTACATTTGCCGACTAATAGTAAACTATTTCTGATACTGTGATTAAAACAACTACAAATAATTAGTCATAAGTAAGGCATTAAGCTCAAACAGACCAAAGAGCAAAGGAATAACAGAGTAGTCTCCCACCTTACCAGATGTTGAATTCCTGTGTCTTTTGGTTATTTGAAATCATGGCAAGTTCTCAGGAGTAATAGTACTATTACTATCACTGGTTTTTTCCTCCTCTTGTGAACCTACCCTCAAATAAAAATGGTTCACTGTGGAAATGCTAAATTTAACCATTCAAGAGTTGTTTTTTCTCTGGGTTTTATTTTTTGGGTTGGGTTGGGTTTTTTTGTAGGCCATAATTATTCACAGATTGCTTCTTCTGCTTTGAAATTTTTTTTTTCAGTCAATGAGTGATCCACATAAAACAGCTCTCTGATCTATTAGGCTAACACTGAGTATGTTAAATCACAATCCGTTTTATCAGTTCTTACTGAAGCAAACTTCCCTGTAGTTTCAGCTGATTACAGCACTCTTCATTTCCTCTCCCCTTGCACGCACATGAATCAGCACAGCAACAACTTGCCATGTGCCAACTGTGGATTTCTGCTCCACGTTATCTGATGAGGTAGCTCTGGAATCATTCATTTGCAAACTTTAATGAAGTTTTGCATTCAAGCAGTAAAATACAGATAAACTATGTGGCACATCCAGAACAAAGTTCTACTAAGCATTTCTAGCTTAAGCGGTCCACTTTCAGAACTTGTAACACAGAATTTCACACTTCAATCAAAGTCTTTCATGTCGACTTACACATCAGAGTCTTCTCCAGCTTTTAAAAAAAAGCCCAAGCTAAAATAAAAAATTTAAAGCACTTAAAAGAAGTGCATCCCATCCAGTCTGACACGGAAACACCCTGAAGCACCACTCAAGGTAGCACACCCTTCAGTTTAGAGCCTGATCACGAGCAGTGGTACCAGGTTACAAACTCACAGCCAATAAAACAGGGCAGACTATCAGACTGTATTCTTTAGCAAAACAGGCATTTTCACCTAAGATGGAAGAGCATAACACTTTAAGTCTTGAAAATAGCAAATTCAGCCTGAAGCTAACTGAGTTTATAAAGGCCAGAAGGCCAGTACAAAATAATGAAAACTAGTAGCTTACTTTGGTGGGGTTTTTTATTTTATTATCTGGACAAAATTAACTGAAATCCTGATGCACTTACAGCTATGGTCTGATTAATCAGATTTATTTATTTCTATAAGGATGACGGCTATACTGAATTTAGCACTTCTGTGATGGCATGAAATAATAAACTCTCCATCAACAGGCACATCTAAAGATATCCTGATAGTTCTGTGCAAAGAAATTATATCATACTTTACAAGCATTCTTTCACACACATAATGAGAAACTAACTACATGGCTTTCTTATGTCACCTTTTTCCCAGAGTGCTGCTTCTCGTTTGAGAAAACACTGTGAAAGAGAGTATATCCAATGCCCTGAGTATTTTACATATACATATTTACATTTTTATACATATTACATTTACATATACATATACAGAATCTAGTATAGAACAAAAATTTTCTCCACATTCTATCCATGTCAAGAAAGCATGGAAAAAGAATGTAAAATAAGCCTTGTTTTCTCCAAGAAACATAAAAAAATTGTTTCTATTTCCCTAATAAAAACTCATAGAAGTCCACAAATATTTTAGTGCATCCAGTTAGAAATAAATAATATTCCTGAAATACTTTTTCTAAACTCTCAGATCATCAGTAATAAATTTCACTTAAAACCAGGTGATTTTTTCTTTCTAATTTGCTCACTGATGTAATTTCTAACATTAATAGTACCCTGCACAGAGTGCATCAGTTTAAACTTTTAGAAAAAACTAAGGATTTCCCCCCAAAAACAAGCAATACTGCTGAAAAGTTAGGAATTGATAATTAAAAACCATCCAAACAAAAAACCCCACAAAACAACAAACAAACAAACAAAGAAAAGCCCTCAGCCAAACAACCAAATAAAAAACCCCAAAGCATGTCATGAACATACAACACAAACCAGGCAGAAATCATTGGAGGTTCAATTTCCAAAGGTGAGAATCCCCTGTCAGGAAGTCAATTCTAAAATAACAGTTCAGGAAGACTATATTCAAACACTTTCATAAGTTATAAAAATACTAGCACCACAGGCATTAAATATAAAGATGTACCCGGTGGAAAAAAGGCAAAGAAAGGTAATCAATTACCTCCAATACATCTTCAGCTTCAGCAAGAAGCTTTGCAATGCTAAGGAGAGATAACATGACACTACAGAAGCATTTCCTACCATCTACAATTACGAAATAAAGTAGCCAAGTTTAATTTAGGCAAATTACTTTGGACTGCTTGCATGCATACCCAAGGGAACACCTTATGGCTGAAATAAAAAAAAAAGTTTCCACGATAGCTTCTTTTTACCTACATAGAGTCCTAATAAAAATTATATTACAGACTCTGCTTGAACTTCTTATCCATTCCAGGGCAAGGAAAAGCTAAAGGAGGGCAGGAGGAATACTTGTAACAGAAACTGGAAACATAATGAAACACTTACTAGAATGAAGTAATGACAGAAAATTAATAACCGTATGTGGACAAGGCCTCCTTTCTACCACTAAAAATAGAATATTGTGCTATGTTTTGATATTAAAAATGTTAATGAATAAAAACACAAGTATAAAACCCCTAGGACTTTCCTAGCATGTGGGCAAACTCCCTGTACTTCAAGTAGCAGATTGTGGGGGTTCACAGAGGGCATCAAGTACACGGGAGGAAGGAGGCAGGGTTACACTCAGAGTGTGAGGGAGAGTACAGCATCCTCACCAGGAACATATCTAATCAGAGAAATGACAGCCATTCTTCTGGCTTGCCTGCTCATGACTCCTTTCTGTCCTCTTCCCCCTACCTAAAAAACTGAATGAAAGTCTTTAGACCAATACCTAGCTAAAAAAGTCTAACTGAACCTTACAAAGAAACAATACCTGGTAACAGTGAGTTTGTTGTACAGAGTCTTAAACTATATATAAAGGACAGAACTTCTTCTATCTCATTCAAAGTCACCTAGTATATCCATATTCAACATGAATTTACAATGAAAAGAGATCAATCAACAAACCCAGAGGAATTTCTTGTTCTTGAAGGTTTGTTTACTCCTGAGGAAAAAATAAAGTAATATACTTTACAATACGCAATTTCTCCTAGGTAAGCCTTTCATACCTAAGGTGTTGGGGTAAAACTAGTCTTTAACAACTTACGCTGTATGTAAATGAGAAGAACTAAAGGAATACACTTCTGTCTTAAACCCCACCTCTCAATAAGAATGAACAAAAAATTACTGAAGACAAAATCCTGAAGCGACAGACTCTGCCAGGACAAGAACTGAAGGATGTGAATAATGTTCTTCTCAGCCCTGCAGAAAGCTGAGAAGGGCTGCAAGTCCCTGGGCTCCAGCCTGCCCAGACCAGGGGTCTGGTGCTCCACAAGAGCGGGAGGCTGGCACGGGGAAGAGCTGCCTGTGCTGCAGAGCCTCCCTTCATGCACTGGCACTTAGCAGAGCTCCCTGCTGCGGGAGCACACAGGAGCTGTTTGCCAGCCCCTACAAAACTATATACTCATACGCATATCTACACACAATTTACTTTCAAAGTTATAAGCAAAGCTAAAAGAAACTCCTTTCTGCCAGCACAGCTGCATTGGTATCAATGGTTTCTGACAGGATAACAGTGTCAGTGCTATGGTATGTATTTTCTTATTTTGCTACCTCATATAAACATAATTTGTGTCAACAAAGCTTTGTTGCACACACAAACCTAAATTGCCTCCTGTTAGGGGATGCTATGAGGAGCAGGGTGTCCACACAAAGATTTCACAGAGAAATCTCTTCTTAGCTGAGATCTGGCAGCTTTGATTTCCCTTCAGAGCAGCAGTAACAACAGGTGGTTATACCACTTGACCGGGTGGCTATCAACAATACCACTGAGTTTGTTTACTCGATAGAAGCAAGATTCAAATCTCCTGTAATACAAATTACTTACAGGAAGATACCAAAGAGTTAAAAGCATTAGAAATTAAGTTAGCAATCCAGCACAGCAGAGTCCAAAGTTATATCGAACAGGGCCATCAAAATTTCTTGGACACTTTGCAAAAGAGACAGATACTACTGTCTGCAAAAGGGAAAAAAAAAAAGCCATCCAATATTTCATAGCTTGGAAGTGAAATCTTCTGACTATAGCCATGAAAAATATATTTTACTCTGTAATAGAAGAAACACTGTTCCTCAGCATTTTACCAAGGCTTTTGTTAATGAAGCGTTACACCTATAATGGATGGTGAAGGTTTGAAAAGGACATCAAACACTTTAACAATAGTTTCACAAAAAACTCCCATAAGGATAAAATGAAGCTACAAAATTTTAATTGAAAAGTCAAATTTATGTGCTTTTATTAGATTTCATAAAATACCTGGAGAAAGTAGCAAAAGTCCATCCTGAGCTATTTCAGTGCTCAGCATTAGTAAATATGCAGAAGGTTTGGATAAGCTGTCCTATTTGTCCAGGTAAAAATAACAGCCCTGCTGAGCTTTGTTCAGAGGCGTGATTGTAAAAAACTGCTTTGATAGCATCAGAACAACTCTGTACTTAAGTCAGTTGAGTTTTACAATTTACTGTGAAAGGAATCAAATTAGGGAACTGCAGAAACTGAGAAATTTGAGAATTACATACAAATACCCAGGAAATGTTAACTTTGGAGTGGTCTGACATGCCTATTACACTCTTGAAAAATAATTTATTTTAATTAGTGTTGTATTACAACCTTCTATCAAAATACACCCTCTTCAGCACCAACAAAAATGCTAAAAGTGTTGGCACATAGTACAAAATCCTGCCTCTCCCAGCAGCAAAGTTCTACAGGGGCAACAACTTGAGGAAACCCTGCCTCATGATTCTTACAGGATTCCTTTGCCACCAAGCTGTAGAGTGGCAGTTGGTGAACACAGCAGAAGGCAAACAACCTGGTCTAGTGTCCACAAAAATTCACAACTTCATGTTCCAGATCCAATCACTGTCACACCATTTTATTCTTTCTCGAAGAAACAAGAGAAAACTCCCCTCACATGTTCCATTCTCTTTAGTGATACTTATGTGACCAGGAAAGCTGAGGTTCTACAAGCAGATACACAACTCAAAACAAACAAGAGCAGGGCTTGCTCCTGCATTCACCAAGGTGCAGCACCTTTTGCACAGAAGAGGTTCTGCAAAACAGGCTCACTGTAGACTGGCACACTTCTCCATTAATGTAGAAAAGTATAAAATAAAAATGTAATTTTTGATTTTTTTAAAAAATAAAGCATAACATCACATAGGGCACTAAAAAAGATATATACATGAAGAAATACCTCCTTGGAACACAAGGCGATATATAAAAGGCTATATATTATTTTTATATTTGTATTTTATATATATATCTAACTTTTTTCTATGTGTGTAATGAATTACAGCTCTGTCCCCTATAATTTGCAAAGCTCAAAAACTGTGTATATTAGGAAAATAATTGAAAAACTCTAAATAAAGGGTTTATCATTTGAAGATAAATAATAACTTCCGTGGGTCTCAGTGCATTATTTTATTCATACATCCATCCAGGTTTATACTAATTCATTAAACACTTGTGCAATTCTTCTGCATACATTCCATATTTAATTATGATTGCTGTTACCTTATTAGCACTTGTGGTGTGTTTGGCACTTTCTGTTTGTTTTTAACAGCCACACTTAAAACACTGATTAACATTAGTATTCTCTATGTATTCAAAACACACGACAACACAAATATATATATATATATGCACTAACTCATTGTTTAACTTATCTCCCTATTGCTCTAGCATACGAAATGTGTCTTGGAGTTATATTTGTATTAGTAACATCCAGATCAAAACCATCACAATCTAAAACTACATTAAATATCAATTGTCTTTATATGGTCTATGTAATTCAGTATATTCATTATAAATGCTTTATCAAAGTCCTGACCAAAAAACAAATGAATCTACATTGCCACCTGCTTCTTTCTAGTGTCAAGGATCATTCTTTAACACGACTACTCACACTGGCAGACCAAACCAGGAGCAGCAGTATGTTCCACACACAGGACTGGAAGCCACGGGTACACGTACAACTTGCAGCTGAAGCACATCGGTAGAACTTGCTTGTGTCACTATATTTCAATAAACTACCACGTGTCTGTTGTTGAACTCTGGTCCTCTGGTAAGACCAGGACAAAGAGAAAGAAACTTTTATTCTACTCCTGCTTGCCATTTCTTTGGCATTGAGGTCTGATGCTTTACTGAGCAACAGAACAGAAATTTTGTTAATGAACACCATGCATTTCAAATTGAAGTCCACTTGCTTTGTAATGAAGATTGAGTTGTAGTCTCCCTAAATCTTTTCTGTTTTTAGGAAAAACTCCCCTATTCATGTTAATAGTATGATCTTTTAAAATTTCTGAAAGGAGGATTACTTTGGTATTTTATTATCACCAGCAGCACCCTGGTGATAGCAAGAATCTGTGAAACTGTGTGTCCGTGCAAGGTAAAAGAGGATGCATCATTTCTCACACTCTAATAAAAACACAGCATCACTGGCACTCCCAGTCATCTATGTCCCTGCAACTTAAGTAATTTATAATTATAAGGGACAACATTAACACAAATATTTTCTAGACATCAATCAAGCTAAGCACGTAACACTTACATGTAAGACACTCCTGCTAAGAACAGCAGCTCAGATTTTAAATGTGCTTGCAGTTCCTTATACTCATAGCCACATGACACTTTCTTTGAAAGTAGAGCATGTTTCTCTAAATAGCTTGGTTGCATGGGTTAGGATTGGATAAGGGATACAACAGAATTGAAAGAGAGATAGATAAAGATATAGAAATAAATATTCACTAAATTAGCATTAATGGAATACTGCATTAAATACTATCCACCGGAGTACAGATACGAAATATAAATACAACTATGCTAAAAGGTATGTAAAACAGAATTCAACCCACTTTGTTAATTCCATTTGACTAAGGCTGACTCTGTTCTTGTAACCACACAGAAGAGTTAAATGCCAGACAATCAATTGTACAGTATCATCGTGACAGGTCGTGGCCTAGTCAAGACGTGGAGATGCCACACTCAGTGGGATATGGAAGAATGTATAGCCTGACTGTGTGCTGCACTCCATGCTTGATGTTAAAATGACAATAAAATGAAAGCAGTTGGCACTATAATCCCAGATCAACATCTGGCATTCCAGTCCTAAATGTCAAATTCTTGTCGGGGATTTAGAGCCTTCACAGACAAAATATACTGCTGTTTTTTACAACTATAAAACGCAGAATAATATAAATGACCATAAATGAGGAGTGATGAAACACAGCTGATTGGGGTAATTAAAGGTCTCAGCAAAAGCTCTATAGCCATTAGAATTAGCACCAATAAAAAGGACATTTTAGCCCTAAGGAAGCAATACTGAGGCTATCATATCTGTCTGCTTGATAAGATCATATCTTATCCACACCTCACTTACAGGTTTTGAATTTGTTGCAGATGTAAGAGGGTCTGGTGGAGGAAGAGATATCTTGGAGGGAGCTGATTTCATATAAACTCCCTGAAACTAGACTGCCAGCTAACAGAGAGAAATCAGTAAGTAATCCCATGGGGAAAAAGGCTCTGGCATAAGTTTACACAGTATTGGAGTCCAGAGACTGCGTGAGAGAAACAGAACTTAGAATTACTTCAAGGAAAGAGAACAGTTTCAAATAAAACCTTACAGTCATCTATGAAACACAGATTTATAGGAAGCAAGGCAACATAATTTCTATAACTCAAGGATGATTTGTACTTTACAAGTATCAGAAACTAAAGAAGCCCCAGCAACAGCGTACTTATTAGCTAGAGATGTTAAAGCATTATGCATATTTTTTAATGTGTTTAATGAGGTATCTTTATCTTCTATTTCAGAAGATAATACATGCTGTAATTGTATTTCTGGCAAAATACTTTCTATTCCAACCACAGCAAAAAAGATTACTGGTTTTCAAATAACTTAGCAAGTCAGGTAATGATACTGATTTTTAATATATCCTGCAATAACGGGGGAAATACCAGGGGAGTGGGGAAGCTGAAATTCTGTCAGTAATCAGAAAGGGTAAACAGGATAATTGTGTGGTCACAGGTCACAGACAGCTTGAAAACTGTGTCAGGGAAAAAGTCAAAAAATCAACTAAAAAGCTGACTTAGGACATATAGAGCAAATATTTAAGGCCTAATGTCAATACAGTTTGAGGGAACAAAAAAGAAATGGTCTTTCAAACTGAAAACCTCTCTAATGAAATATTTAGTCAAATTGTTACTGATAAATACATCCTTTTTTTAAAATCCATAATATGCATGCTACAATTTTATTAACGCATTTTAGGCTGAAATGCAGCATGAACTCAATAATCTAGCTAGTGTTTCTTCAAAAACAGCTAAATCAGAAAGACACTGCAGAATTATTCTGGTTTTAGTGATTCCACTGAAATCTGCTCTTGTTTGAGTTCCATACAAAACGTACCAGCAATCTGGAAAATCAAGTTTACAGGTGACAAAAAAAGCATCCTGTAAACTATTAAAACAGTCAGGGTTACCTGGCATTCTGACTTCATTCAGATGTCAAAATGCAACTTTTATGTACACATGCAAGACATTAGAGAAGAACAGATTACAGAAAAGAGGTGTTGAAAAGATCAACAATGACACATAAATGGACAAAATGATAAAATTTTATGAAAAGGTTACTGAGTGAAGAATTACAGTATCTTACATGCAGCTAACTGAAACTACTAAGCAAATAGCATTGTACTGTTTCACTATACTAGCAAAAACTGGAAGTATTCAAAAACTGAATTCTTTTCCCAAGAGATGTAAGGAAGGAGGAAACATCTTGGAAGAGTAACCTTTTCACTGAGGAACGTTTGATACTGGTTAATCTAAGAATAGGTTAAGGATAAAGCAATTCTTTTAAATCTCTGTTGCAAGTAAGGAGTCTTCCTTTACAATAAAAATACTGCAATATTAAACTGAGTTGCACTGCAATGCCTTCACTTCAGGTATCTGACATGCAGAGTGGAACTCATACTTTGGTGTACAGGAAATATCCATGCTACTAGAACATGCCAGAGGACAGCATCTCTCCCCTCGCCACCTCCCTCCTTTAACCAACCCAAACTACTACAACCAGAGTACCATATGTCAGGGGATACAGAGAAAAAAAGAACAAACTCAACCAACCAACTTTTCAGAGCAGTAATGCCACATATCTCAACTGATGGCGTCACTCACAGAGTTCTTCCTTTTTTTCTTTTTTTTCCCCAAATAGATTTTATTGCAAAATGCAACAGAATCCAGTGTTCCTCTTCCAGAAGAACACCCTAATCACTAACCATAGACTGTTTCTCACTTGCTTTCCTCTGATGTCATATACTCTCAGCTTTTACTTTACAGTGCTTCAAATACAAGCAAAAGGGATGGAGCTGCCACCATTCAGTCTCTTACCTGCTGTTTACGTTACAGCCATGCAGACAGAAGAAATCTGAATCCTCTTAGGCTGAAAAAAAAATAACTGAATCCAACATATGTACTGTGTGAAGAAAAGGAAACCATTACTACCACCTCCTTTCCTCCTATGTTTTTTCCATTGCAACTTAAGAAAGATGTTCATCTGCAGCATGGATGTAACACACCCGTATGTATTATAGCACAATCACATTGGATACATGGCTCCACAGGCATCCATCAATTCAGTTAGGTTACAGACAGCTCTGATCTACTCCTTCATCTCTAAACAATTTTTTCTCATTATTTCCTTTGTGCTCGTATTAGTGTTCGGACAGCTGAACACATCAGGGAATTGACTTGGATGGAATTAACCAGATAAAAAGTCATTAAGTTAAAATGACTGTGAAATCATTCTTTAGCATTGTTCTACCTAATTTCTGACCCCCAAACTGTTTTGGTGAGAGATACAAGCCAAGATGTTTTTCTACACCAAACACCTATCAGCTGAAGGAAAATTTTTTGCCCTAGCTGCTGAATTTTATTTGAAAAGTCTCATTTTTTCAGTCTTGTTTTAAGCAACCTATGTAATTTTTGGATGTGACTTAGTGTTTCCACTATCTCACATTAGGCAAGTAACTATATCTCTTACAGCAAACTACATAGTAATGCAGCATGGCTTCAAGGAGAGGTGTGTTGTATTGGAGCAACTGATATATTTGAGAAACACTCAAAAAAGCTTTTAGGTAGAAAGCATCCTCTGGGTTTAGGTATCACTCTAATCTAAGTGATAAATAGAATTTGCTAACACTTGTTTAAGCACTGTCATTTAGGAAAAAATAAGAAAATATTGAAGCAGTATTCAAGTGTTTGCTTTTATAACAAATTTGCATTAACAATTTTGAATAGCATATGGGTTTTATATATATATAGATTTCATTTTATAGTCAAGTTTCTACCACACAGTTGCAAGCATGCTAAACTTATACTCCAGTTGTATTTAAGAACAAAGGGTAATTCAAGGGCAGTATTTTAGCTTTACAATCTTGTTTTCTGACATACTTGATCTGCAGCTCAGCTTTATTATGCAACTTAAGATAAACAAAAATAAAATCTTGCAACCTTCTCTAAGAGACATGCATTACGAGCAAAACTAAGCATTCCCTTGCTTCTTAGTCCCACAAAATGTGCAATCTCAGAATTACTGAAGTCCTGTGAATACTAAGAAGTTGGAAACTTTATTTGTACTACTGCATAAAAAACAGTAAAACTAGGTGCTTACAGGGTAACAGAGCCACTGAATGATAATTTCATTAACTTCCATTACGCTAAAGGACTCACAAATGGCATTTAGATCAGTAGTAAATCATCATCTAGGTCAGCAGGAAGCTCATTACAGACTGACAATCCAAGTGACAGAAACACTTTTCTACAAGTGCTATAGTAGTAATTTCCTGTGTGAAAGGCTTGCTGCTGTTCCTGCATTCCCCGGGGGACACTTCTTCTCAGAGGATGTTACTCTTCCCCAGGAAGAGGAAGGAACCAGTTACTGAATGTGTGGGCTGATAGCTGTCGGGCATTTTCTGCATGCCGCAGAATCAGCTGTGAGAACTGTGAATACAGCTTAGATTTCCAGTCAAAGCAGAGGAAAACACTGCTTGAGCAGACAAGGTCAGAGCGTACATGTACAGTATCTCAGGAAACAGAGAGAAATAATACCTGGAACTTCCATCCCTCTAGTTCCCAGAAATGTGTGCTAAAGGAATATACAGACATGGATCAACTTGAAAAGCATTCCTGAAACACAGCTGCCCTGAGTAAGACCCTACACAAAGTAAAATTCTGCCAGTTTTAAAGGGCCTGTTATCTTACAAAACGCTTGTGTATGTGTGCGTGTGTACAATGTTTTCCTGTTAGGTCCCTCTTCTAGGCTCCCTATTCTATAGGAACTCAAGCTCCCTCCGTATGTGTCGAGACACTGTTACAGGGTGCGTCATCAGTAGATAGTCCATGCCTATTCCAGTACCAGTTCACATCTCACTGGCTTTTTCTTAAGTGCTAGCACTATATGTTTCCTCATTCTAACTGCTTATTTCCAAATTTCATTAAAAAAAACAATCCACCAATTATTCGATTATAAAATTATTAGGGAGACAGAACAGTGACACACAAATAAACAGTACAATCTCATAAAGTACATTTCCTCAGGAAAGCAGGCTAAAAATAGTATAGGAAATATTACATTTTTGCACTCTCTAGTGCCCAAATTCAGAACTCAGTCTCCAATAAAAACCTGACTTTCGCTCCAGGCACAGTTCACTCGGAGAATATAATGAAGACAATTAAGGAACATCAGGACAAGTATTATTACTTAATTATGTAGAGGCACAACATATTTCCTGTTCTCTCCTTGTAAACCAGCAGTTACATGCTGTGTTAGAATAGCATCACTGCAAAACGCAAGGACCATTTGGATCATATTCCTCTTTTATTACATGCGTCGAGTTCACCTTCAAGCATTTGATCTTTAAGCTTTATTTGATGCTAGTGGTATCAAAGCATACTGCTTTCAAGATTACATACACAAATCTTTTTAAACATGCCTAGACATCTACAGCAGGTCAAAATGCAAGTTTAGAAATTCATCATTCAACATGCGAAACACTTCATCTTTTCGGCACACTCGTGATGAATCATTTTGTTCATCTACACCATACCTTCTTTAGAAGGATCTTAGCTGGGCAACAGAAAAAGCTGTCTCTACTGCTTCATGGTTGTTCCAGATGGATTGGGGTAGCATTTGGGGGGAATGGGAGACATTCCTTCCCTGAGAGCAGCTGAATATCTTTAGCTACAGAGTTTAGGTAGAAGGCAGCCTATCCTTTTGTACCAGCCCCACACATTGTACCTGCATAGAGAAGAGTAGAAAGGTCTGTCTAGAGTGTACTATAAGCCAAGAGGACACTAAAAACTGCCCGTCTAAAAGCAAGATTGGACAGGGAACAGGATTCATTTGCAAAGACACAAAAGCATAATTCTTATTTTTATTCTGCTGCACTGAACACTTCAGACTTCCTCCATTTACAGTATTTATTCTGTGTTCATATAGGACTTAGCATGAGAGATTCAGAGCCTGTTTGAGAGTTTTTTGGTATGTTCATCTATGAAAATGGTGCAGATGGCTTTACCTCAAAACTTTGGAGACACAGGATCTCTGCACACTATTTCCTAATTTAATTCTGTATTTGTCATTGGGAGATCGGGGAGTTGACAGTTCAAATAAGCATTTACTGGTAATCAGTAGAATGGCAGTATATGAAAG
Source organism: Rhagologus leucostigma (assembly GCA_013397725.1). NCBI lineage: Eukaryota > Metazoa > Chordata > Aves > Passeriformes > Rhagologus > Rhagologus leucostigma. Next base: position 807,638 of record VZTD01002511.1, on the reverse strand, counting down.
AAATTCATAGCTATTCAAGGAGTGGCCTTTCTTATTTCTCTGTCTGGAAACAAAGAAAGTAAGATGACGGAAGAAGCTAGGAGCTGTCAATTCTTATCAAAGCCCTTTTACTGGTGGTATCACTCCTCAGTGCAGAGCTCAGTCTAACTGGCAACTGACTTTTGGACAAGGAACACAAGCAGAGCAGTGATTCCAGTCTTTCTTTCAAAGGGAACACTGCTGGAACTTTTCTTTGGTAGAGAAAAATGTATGCATATCATGCAATGATCAGAATTTAATTGAAAGGTTAAATGTCTGAGGACATTTAGGAAAGTTGATATACACGAACTATAGAAAGCTGTTGTGCTTTCAAATGAACTACAACAAATAGCAAAGGTAACTACTCTGCACAATGAAGTGCCATGTGAGTTTTGTTCTACCAGCTGCTCCCTTCTGAATTGGACTCAGGCCCCAGGGGAGATGATCTATGTATAAAACTGCCATTATTTTCTTTCTTCCTTTTACCCTCTCCTTAAACTCACTGAGGACAGTTGGTGCTTATTTCCACATAAGGCTGAAGCCGGGAAAGGACATAAATCAGAATAAATTTGAAGTTGCATGGTAAGGAAAATACGAAGTGCTTTAAAAATTAGTTTTTCAGATATAATTTCTATTGTCATGCTCTCCTACTGGATTCTGGAGTTATGTTAAGCCATACAAGGAAGAGACATGACTCCAAGATCTTTTCAAAGTAAGTTTCCATGAGGAAGAATAGTTGACTAAGCCTTCATGCATGCAGAAATGGAAGAACAGATGCAAATTTTTCATTCATAATTGCTGTCTTTCCAAATACATGGCACGTTTTTTGATTGTGGAGCTTCAGGGGTTTTTTTGTATTCAAAACAAAGGCAGAGAAAAGTGTATCAAAAATACCTAAACCTTGAAATACAGACTGCAAAAACAGTGTGTACAGAACAAATTGAGAGTACAGATACTTCTACTTTTTGCCTCAAGACACCTACTACAAATGCAGTACAGATAAACTTTCTATTTTAAAACTTACTATGTTCTTTTTGCTCCAAACAGAAACAATCCTTATCTTTCCTCACTCAGTAATTAACCCAGTCTTAACTTTGTAGAACTTGTACTGTAAACGAACAATAAGAATGTCTTGTTTTTAGTGTTAAATGACACTGGAAGAGAAAGAACAGCAAACACCTCCCAGCCAGCACAGACATTCTGACTTCCAGATTACAGTACATTGCTTTGCTTCCTCCAAATCCTGTTTACATGAGCAAGGTCAGAGGATGAAACATTAGAGAGCCTCTACAGTGATTTCCTGCTCCTGTCAGTAAAAACTACAGAGACACCATCAACTTTCCCTGGTTTCCAACAGCTTATCAGGGACCGGAAGTTACCAGTGTATTGCCTTACAGAATTGAAAAGATCCAACCTCCCTCATGACTAAAACTAAAGTCAGAGGATAAAATAGAAGGAAGTAGTCCCAAACGGAAACAAAACTATCAATTTTTCCATTTCAATATTTCAGAAAACAAAGGCAATGTTCAGCTGTTTGAAACATGGAGAAGAAGGGGTGGGAGAGAGGCATTACTGCTTTCAGAGTCTTCAATGAAATAGAAAGGAGAAAGAAACACCACCCGCAGCCCCCAAATTTGACCTCAATTTAGTGAATATTTTCAGAGTGCAAAAGGCTAGAACACACCTAATTTCTAGTAACTGCAACATATGAGGACTTCTACCATTGAAAAAGTTAGGACATTACACAAGTATCAGTTCATTAAGCATACACAGCTAATTTTTACAGTGCTTTCAATAATACACAGGAGAACTGAATAAATGAATCATCAAATCCAAAGCTGTTTCCCAACCATAATAATACACAGGAGCTCCTAATGGTTTTATTGAAGACCAAAAGAAAGCAACTCCATACTGATGATTACACTGAAATTTTTCCACTGACACAACAGTCACACTCCCTTCACTGAGTTTACAAAAGAAGTTGCATCAGCATGAACCTTAGATGAAAAAAGATTTTTCACCATGTTCAAAACAACTGGCCTTAGTACTAAGCTAGAACAGAAGCTGAAAAGATAAGGTGTTTACAATTCAGGCATTTTAATAATTTAAGTGCTTTTAGCAAAATCCCTATAAGAACATTCATATCTGCATATCTTAGCTTAACCTCTGAAGCAAGAAAATACAACTAAATTTAAAAAAAACAAAACACAAAAGCAGGTATTTTAAGTGTGGAAGCTGTGATGGATTGTTGGTTTTGATGAAGCAAGAAATTAAAATTCCTTGAAAAGAGGAGGAGGAGCAGGAGGAAGAGATAATACTAGTATTAGACAGCTACAGCTCAAAATAAATTAACTGCTAAGAAAATATCTAAACATATATTTTAAATTCACAATAAAGAATCAAGAGTGTTATATTTTTAAATATTTGCTTTTAAAATCTTCTGTAGGCAGACTGTTGTTAAGAATAAATGATGGTGATACTTTGCTGCACCTTAATTATCTGGACTAGTGTGTCCTCTTTTGGGCTTCTTGGTCCCAGATAGACACTGACATCCTGGAAGAAGTCCAGTTGAGAGTGAACAAGATGACAAAGGGGCTGGAACATAAGATATCAAGAAAAGGCAGAGAACCACATTTGTTCACCCTTAAGGAAGAAAAGATACAGGGAGATCTTGCTGCCATCTCAGATATCTAATGGGTAGATAGAAAGAAGACACACACACACATATTAGAGGATCACTGTGAATTGAAGGCAACAGACATGTTGGAACACAGGGTATTCTAGCTACGTATTATGAAAAAAATATATTTTCATCCATCAAACACTAGAGCAAGCTGCCCAGAAAGGTGGTGTAATCTCTATCCTCACACATTATTAACAAATGAACTGGACAAGGTTTTTAAGAACCTGATCCAAGCTGGCCTTGCTTTAAGGGGAAGGTTAGATGAAATGACTCCAGACATCCCTCTCAACCTATACTACTCTATCATTTTCATTAACAAATCTTCACAGAAGGAAGGAAAAGGAAATACCTTTTTTCTCTGTCAGAAATCATTTTAGGGGCAGTAATAATGTATTCCCCATAAAGAAGTAGGACAGGACACAATTCCAGCCGAAGAAAAGATTCTCAGTAACAAGAGCACTTTCTCCTATTGTCCTTTCTCCTGGAGTAGATTGAGACCTACAGAAGTTTTTGACCACTTACTGCCAGGAATTTTGGTAGTTATTCAACAAAACATTACAAGGTTTTGCATAGATTCCAGTCTTACTGAAGACATTTCAGGGAGCTTTAAGGAACTCACCAGAGATCCTACAAAACATTCAGTGTTGTTACTTGTCCCAGAGAAAGGCTGTATATAAAAACTTGCATTTTCTCTGATCACTGTCTCAAGTATCTCTTTCCCTTAGTAGAAAAATTAAAGTAATTATGTTGATTAGCTACTTCCAGTGGTCTAGGGACTTGTCAATATGTTTTTTAAATAACCCTTAAGATCCTGCTGTGTAACATGCATGATAAATGCATTGAACAGGAATGCACAAAGATAGTGAAGTGCAGAGTGCATTTTTCTCTCTGCACATGTCGTAAGGGCAGAAGAACTCCTTAAGGCAGAGCAAAACACTCCAAAAAGAATAAGTGGGTATAGACAAGACATGTGCAAATTAACCCAACAATCTGATCAAAATTTTTTGTCATTTGAACAGCATTCTTTCAGTAGTAGTGCCAAAAAGCCATAGACAGTTTTAAAATGGGTCTTGACATGTTTGCAGGGGAAAAAAAAGCGCACAGTGATAATGTCTTTGATAACCAGTAGAAAAAGAGCAACCCATTGGGGCTGGTTTCAGGGATATGTATGAGATAGGATGATGAATTAGACTAGGACTAGAGGTTGGCAACCTAAAGTTGGAGAAGGATTAAGAAAAAAAATACAAATAATGCACAAAAGCAGTATCATTCATCTGAGGACAAATTGTATCAAGAGGACATCTGTCAGTGAAGGTGTGATGGGAATAAAGCCAGCATCTGCCCTTTCCGCTTGTTTCTTATGAAGAACACATCAAGCCTCTAGACAGAGTCTCCATACATTAGGGAAACTGAGACAGCTTCAGATGAAAAGGTCTAAGTCACTGAGATCCAGAACCCTCTAGAAAGAAGACACAAAGAGTCTAGGTGGCTGGCCTGATTAAGAAACAAGTGGTAATTCCACAAATGACAGAAGTTGGTAATGCAGCAGACAGACACTGGACAGGAAGATGATACTAAAGGATGAGGAGACATTAGAAAGCAGAGAGGACCAGATAGGTTGGCAAAGTTGGAGAAAGTGTTATTTACTATGGGAGAGGAAGGATATTAGTGGCAAAGAAAACATGAAAAATGATTCTTGAATTTGTGTGAACAGTGGTGTGTTGAACAGGACAGTTGCCCTTAAGTCTACAGTCCAAGTAACAAGGGTATAGAAATGTTTCTAGATGGAAAAATATGCAGATGGGGAATGTTGAAATGCAACAGCGATGAGAATCAATGATAAATGGTAGATTAAGATACTGGGGAAAAAAAAAAGCAGTGGTTACTGACACAGCCAAAAAGCATAAACTCTGAAGCAACATTTTTGCAATGAACATTGTAAAGCCAGACAGATAGCAGTCAAAACAACACTGTATCTCTCAGGTCAAGGTATTCCTCTGAGTTCTGGGCATAACATTTTATAAGCTGCTTTCATATCAAAAGAATTAGTGGAGACTAAGTGATTTGTAGGTATGTAATAAAGAATTACAGTGCAACCATATATTTGAACTCTGTGATGAGCAGTAGGTAATGAGCACAGAGTACTTAAAAGTCATAGGTAGTCAATAAATTATATCTACCACAATCCACTATCTGTGAAGCCTACTAAACAGATGTCTGTAAGTCTACAAAAAACCATATTTCCATTGTGAAGACATGACTCAACTGATAAACCTTAAAATATATAACATTATCACCTCTCAAATACAAGTTATTATATGATTATTTGTTTCGAAGTAAAGGTTTCTCATCGACCTGTGTATCATGGTCTTTGATAAATGATCTTAAAGAATTTTACATAGTACCTTCACAGCATAGCTTTCATAAAGCATTCATGCAAAATAGAACAGCAGAAACAACACCTGCTGCCTTCTCATAAGTATTAACCCTTCAACCATACAAACTCTTTATGGTAACTAAAATTGCTCAAGACGCAATTTGTGCCTGCACCGGAACAGATTCAGAGCTAAAAGAAAAATTGTCATTTTAACCTAATTCTAGAACAGCATGTCTTTTAGATTTCATACCAGGAGAGCATATTTCTCCTCCTACGAAACTACCGTTAAAACACTGCCTTCCTCTCCTCCCACATGCCATACCAATGTCATACGTAAAGCAAACACTAGAAAACTCTAATCCTATCAATCTGTCTTAAAATGTATTACTTTTTTTTCCTTGTAGAAAACTATTAAATGCCTTAAAAGGATGAAAAATAAAACATCACTTTTAGAATTGTATCAGTGAAACGATGATTCTTTAGGTTTCCCATTATTTGCAGACAAAGACAGAGTTACAAAAAGTGTTTGAGAATAAGCCACAAATTTTAACAGTAATATTTAGATGTATTTAGCATGAGCTTATAAATAGAATTTGTGCTTAGTATAGTGGTAAAATTACAGATATAAGATGAAAGCTTTGCTATTGCACCATCTTCTGGTTAGACTTGGGAACTGTGACAGAAAGTTTAAGTTGAGAATTTAAGATATTGAGCTCTGAGCACGCGACAATTGTTAAAAAATCTGTTTCATTCATATGGACAGTCAAAGCACATTTCTGTAACATGTTAGCTATATCCTACCCTTTTTCTTTTCTTCCTTTTTTTTTTTAAAGCAACTTACAGGAGTACTGATAGTTGAAGAGGGTCTAATCTCTACGACAATTGGGTCAGGTGTTAGCGTATCAGGCACATCAAAGGTAGGGTTGACCTGTTGAAAATGAATTATAATATTATTATTTCAGCACCAACATAGAAAGGGAAATAAGACTAAAATAAAAAGTGACAACACACTTAGCAGTCCAGATCGATCAGTTCCCAACCCCCATTCAAGTTCTTCAAGTCATCTACCACTAACAGACTGTTGATATGCTTACTTCTGTACTAACTCTGATTGCCAAAATGACTTGAAAAGCACTTTTGTGGAAAACACGTAAGATGTAACACTGAAATCTGTGATAAGTTAACAGACCAAACACAAATGATATTGCTCCTGAAACCACAGGAAAAACTGCTTTATACTGGAACAATGTCAGAGGCTGAGTGATCACATATGTCATCACAACATCCGGAATTTTGCTCTTAATATCACAGTTACTACTTGGTTATTTTTGGCTATAGGAATTAATCTGTAACTTTAGCAATATTTTGCTAATGTCCTTTCCTGAAAGGGAAGCATTAAGAAAGTAGCAGAGAATATGAAGTTTGAGAAAGCTGCTGCTTTTATCTTACAGTTTCACGTAAGGATCAGAATAACCTCCCTATAAAAATCTGTGTGCGTATTATCCCTACCATTATGTTATCTAGGTGTATCACAGCCTAAGCTGTTTGCCCTCTCAGCATGATGCATGGAAGTATTATTCTTATCATTTTATGAAGTGACAAAATTTACAGAAAGACTCGATGAGTTTCAAATCACCAAGAAGTCCAATGTAATAAAGAGAAATTAACTTTTCTCCTTCCAACTTTTTATCAGTAATTCAGAGACAGTATTAATTCCAACCACCTTATTGAAACTGCAAAAAAAGAAACAGAAACCCCAAAACTCACACTTGCCTAGTGACAGGGTTAAGTTTAGTCACTAAAAGTTTCTTAGATACAAGGGTCATTTTATTTTGACTTTTCAAGAGGAAGATCCTACTATTTCACCTGAAGACTGTCAAAATTCTGGCTCAGCCAGAGCTGTTCACTCAGTAACTGCTTCAGTGCTATTTCCACAAGGAAAAATCCTTGATGCTAGGGTCCATACATTGGTATAAAAACCTTTAGGTCAGAGACCTGTTTGTTAAATAGCTAGAATACAATCTTACATCTGGAATTAGTAGCCAGGGAAGGAGGGCAATAGCACCTTGTACTGCCTGAAGGCTTTTCATTCAGTTTATTTAGATTTCCATAACTTACATGTAGAAATTTAGGTTAAAATTAATAGAAGCAAGATCTTTGTCAGTAAATACAAGTGGAAGAAGATGACCAAAGTTTACTAGCAAGCTAGAAGGTAAAGAAACACTTAAAAACAGATACTACCTGATTATTCAAAGTGAAAGTGATTCTCACGCTTTGCAGCACTTACAAATCAGAGATGACAAACCTTCCTTAAGGGGAGATTTTAACACTGATTTTAAGCTTGTTCAGTTCTCTGACTAGCAGTGCTTAGCTCTTTCTTTTATTCAGTTCCAATAAGCCATTCTTCATCCATGATCTCTTTTTTCTGTCTTCAGATTACAGGTGCATCAAGAATGAGCAGGGACTCGGGGACAATAAAGAAAACCCATTCTGCTATACAGTCATCACAGCTGAACACTTAAAATTCTCCCTCATTTGCAGATATTAGGATCAAGTCTTGCTTTCTTCCAATTTTGTCAAATAGACTTGGAGAAAAGAAAGGGAGAGAGGAGAACCAAAGCCAGTAACACAGTCTATGTAATAACCTTCTATGTAGCTGAAAATTCTACCATTTTAACCGGACTGCTCCTTTAGCATCTTCTCTGCAGACACACAATTAATCAAAATCTCCTCTGAATATAGTATAGCTTACCACTTCTTCACTGCTAAGGTGAGGAAGAGAGGAACTGCAAATTTTACTGTTTCACCTCAATACATACCATGTCTACTGAGATTAAATAGGTGACTGTCCCAAGGAGCTTACATTTGTTCAGAGCCCAGTATAACCAGGGTCAGTTGCTTCTGACATTGTCAGCCCTACAATAAACACAATTAATGCACTTTCCAAGTGCCAATCATACTACGGGCAGGTAAGACTAAAGTCATTTTCTGACATGAATCATTTGGGCACTGAAGAGAGGATAATGCATCTGCAGGAGTCTGCAGAAGAGGGACAGCGGGTGCCTACTACCTATCAATACTCTAATGTGGTGGAACTACTGTAGTATTATTACTAATAGCTCTTGAAATATCTTTGAGAAAACATCTCTTTGTTATATACATCAGAGATATTGCAGAATGAGTTAAATTCTTGATACAGGTTGGCACATAAATACACGGTATTATTAAGCTAAAAAAATGTGCTGTTTTTGTGGAAGTGTCACATCCTGGAGCTATAATGGAAGTTCTTCTATCTATACTTCCACTTAGTCATTTATCAGAGATAAGGGGAGGATGAGGAGAACTGTAAACACTGACTAGGGGTGCAGGAACTGTCATAAGCAATACTAAAAAAATTAAATATAAAATTATTAAGCAAGTAGTCAGAAACAGCATCTAAAAAGTGTCTAAAGAAATGCACAAAAATATAAAGGCTGTATCTAAGTCCTTCATAAAAATATTAGTCCTTAATATTGCACTAAAAATGAATGAGATAATGGAATGAAGCTAAATGTAAAAGTTTCAAATTACTTGACATTTTCTGACAAGGTGATGTAGTTAGCTGTAAAACAATCTTATCATCTTAAAGGTCTTAAAGGTAAGTCTTTGAAAAGACGACTTTAAGAAACAAGACAGAAAAAACAGAACACTAAAAAGCAAGGTAGGTAGTACTGTGATGTATTATGGGTTTTCAAAAACACTCTTTCAAAGCCTTTTTTTAATTACCTGGTAAACTGATACATAAGTATTTTCATTATCATCTTCTAATATGATAATACAATTATCACATTTTGATCCATAGTATAATAAAATATATTTGAAGGGAAGGTTTCTACAGAACCTTTCATGAATTAGAAAAATAAAGTTAATAAAATTAAAAGAGGAAGTTTTAAATGACTCACACAAAGTATTTCCCAGCAAAGTGATGTAGCTACTTGTGAAATAGTCTCTCCAAACATAGTAAGAGAAAATTTGCTTTAAATTTGATTAAACGCTGTTCTTTGTTCTAGACTGGGGCCTTCAAGCCAAGCAATCCATATAGTCTTTTTTTCTACTGCCATCTAGTGTAATTTTAATTTCCTTCATCTAAGAAAATATTTACAACTGAAATTACACTGAAAATTTTAAGATGAAATTAAATCAACAGAAGCTATTTGTGTGCAAGATACAAACTCTGTGCACCTTAATATGCTCAAACCTCAAAGCTATGTTTTGAAAGAAACTTATTCCTACCCTTCCATTTATTTTAAAGAAGTCTCTAGCATATGAAAGGTTAATTATGTACAAACATGGCAAACTCAGAAATAAAACTCTATTTAAGTGGAATGCATTTTTTATTATATTTCACTAAAACTGCATAACTGATTTAACATATTGTTTTCAAATAACGCCACAAGGTCCTTATGTCAAACAGTGAAAAACAACTAGGATTCATTTCAGTTGAATTTAGACATACTGCTAGACACCTGTATTTGAGCTGGTAATCACCCAAGATTACCTCTATGGTCAACAGAAAAAAGTAGGCGTCTTTAGAGACCAAATCATTTACTTACACTTCCAAGCTGTCTGAAAAATTGCAATGACTATAAGCATTAAATCTCTAGTTACTGGAATATTCAAGAATCACACTGATCAGTGCAGCTGGAGAACAGTTGTAAAGATCCATAAGTCAAGAACATGAAATTCAACACTGCATTAAAATTCAGGCTACTGCTGGGCTGAGGAGGAGACACAACCAATAATTTTCTTGTAAAAGTTAATTATGTCTCAAAAAATAGGTAGATAGAGAGAAAAAAGTAGGCAAGGTATGTGAAATATTACTGGTTCAATGTATAGCTTTGAAGAGTGAATAACAAAAAGTTACCAGAAAAGGCAAAATACACTCAAGCTCCATCTTTCTGTGACTGTCCTGAAGGCAAAATACCAGGTGATACCCGCAATTCTTAATGCCCTTATGCAAGCTGCTTTATTCAAAACAGCATTTCCAACAGGTGATGTGTGAAAACACTGCAACTGTGTCTCTGAACCCAGCCGAATAAACTCTAAGCCAGCTCCATTTCTACGTACACTATTTCCCCAGAATCAAGTTCTGGAATTGCAGGGACTTTGCCATACTGAGACAAGCAGGGATAGAGAAGCAATAGCTAACTAAAAGCAGTAATAAAAAAAAAAAAAAAAAAAGGAGAGGTGGGAAACATTAGGAATTTTAAAAAATAGGGAGAGAATTACTTTCCTCTTCAGTTCTGCCTGTACACCTGTTGAACTTTTTGTGTTCTATCACCTTTAATTTTATCCTAAGGCAATCCATCTTCATTCCTGTTATAGAGGTGACTAAACCAGCTAAGCATAACTCAAGGCAATGTATTACAGCACATCTCAAGAATTTAGACGACATTGTAGTGGCTTGCAGCAAACCTCAAGCAGTCATTGATACATTTAGATAACACTGTAGTGGCTTGTAGCAAACCTTAAGCAGTCATTGATGCTTTTAAGAATCCCGTATCTGAACTGCCTCCTCTGCCTGCAACTCTTGCATACGTTACCAAGTCTCTTAGAATAGTGTTACTTCTGTTTAGTTAAGATCAATCACCTTACCCTGTTCACATAGAAATACGAAGAGAAAGGAAGAAAATAACGAGAAAGGAAGCAGTTCTGCATATTATCTGAGGTGTAGATGAGATACTAGGAAAATATTACAACTGCTGTGCTGTAGTGGAATAGATCACACAGACAGATAGGGGATTCTCCATCCCTCTTCAAGGCCCCCTAACCAGACACAGCTGAACTGATGTACCACCGATAAGAAGAACAGATGACCTCCAGAAGCTCCCTCTGACATGCCTGTGATTCCATTCCTCCTTTCCCTTATATATTAGAAACATGATGAGCCATTGAAAGGTGAGGGTGGGATTGCAGTGGAACAGCCTAACGCTAGAATTCTCTCTATTGCCTCTGGCTTAGAAAGAGGTTACAGCAACTCTCTTCTTAAAATCCTGAAATCAGGCCAGAAAATACACCACAAAGAGTCCCAAACTTTGCTATGACAAAGCCATAGAGCCCTTTCATTACTATGGAGCAGCTAACCCAGGAGCCTATAAGCTTCTACAAATGCTGCAGCCATGAATAAATGCAGACTTTAGGCTAAGTGAAATCTGTCAAAGCTAAATAATAAATAATTTCTGGACATTCAACTACTGAATTTACTTGATGAGCCCTTTCAGTATTGATAATGAGGTGCTTCCTAGCCTTAGTCTAACTTTAGCCTGAACTCATTAATGCTTTTCCAGAGCTTCTCAATTACCCAGGACCAGGAACAGGAAAAAAAAAATGCTGAAAAATTGCTTTAGAGTATATGCCCATCTTTGCTGGGCATGTAAGCAGCAGAGAAGTCTGGAAATGTTGACCTGAAAAGCAAGCAATGGAACCCTGCAGCTATAAGCTATCGTGTTTGTTTAGCACGTGTTATAACTAGGTGCAATTTGAATGGTCTTGAAGCAAAATGTTGCTGCAGCAAGAGTGGCTTACATTTGCTGGCAAATGCTGTGATTGAGTTTGTTCTGGCACTGACCACCTATACTGAAGGGTTGTACCAGTAAACAACTGCATTCATTTACATTAAAACAAATATGAAAGTCCAGCACCACCAGAAGTTTGTTTATGAAGATTGTCATACATGCAGCCATCCTGACCAAAATGCTAAGTATTAGAAAGCTTCACATCCAACTTCACAATAGAACCAGGCACAGAAGAAACCTTAGTCATGGATTTTATCACTTCCCTTCCTCCGGCAAATGTTTTCAATCTTTATACTACTCATGTTGCACATATTCATATTGCATACACACCCACCCACCAAAAAAAAAAAACTCAATATCCCCAAATGTCAATATTTTAAAACTGTGAGCAGGAAACAAGTGCCATGGCAGCAGTATCTACATTTTCTATGGACACACCCATGCAATGGTGAATTTCTATAGTACCCTGATAGCATATTACAGCAATCAGAAAGTTCCTAGATTTATCTCAGATACAGCTCCTCAACACTAGAGGAACCCGGAGAATATCAAAAAAGAGAAAAAAATATAGGTAATCACCATGCAGAAGCTAGCCAGCTCTATCACAGACCGTCACAAACAAAGCATAAACAATGGCCTCATTGAAGGTACAGCACTGTTTACCTATTGAGCATAATTTTCAGACAACTTGACAAACACAGGAATTTTCCTAATACTGACACAGAATATTTGACATTGCACTTTGGTTCCCTAATTTCCAACACTTTCAATGGATGCCAATAGATAGTTTGACAGTAAAGTAGTTCAAGAATGAAATATCAAGAAGTCAGACTACATAGTGACATAAAACACACTGCTAGCCTAGGAAGTCTTCCTAAACTTCTAGATAGAGATCAAGATCTTCTCACAATACCTAAAGGTCTTGGAAAGAGCAACAGCTTGTGACAATCAAGTATTTGACTTTTAGTAATAACACCACTTTGTCCTGCTTATAAAGAAGTATTTTGATTAGTATTCTAAAGCTCATTGAAGATTCAGATGCCTTCTGCAACACTTGCAGCATTATTTCAGAAACCAGATTATCACCATGTTTTGCTTGAATCAGATGTAGAATACAGACATACAAGAAGCATGAAAGCAATTTCAGCATAAACCTGCCAGCACCAGCTTGCCTAATAACCCTAATGAGGATTCATAAATTATGGTTGCTTCCAAAGTATTATACATAACAATAAAAAGTTCTCTGGTATACATAAAACATATTTAACTACAAATGCCAGACAGTGTTCACAGAAGCTTCTCGTTTCCTATATATTAGGAAATTTACTGCACTCACCTCAACTGACTCAAGTTTTTCATCATGGAGATGAGGTGACTTTGGGTAAATATCAAGAAGATGAGGAGGATCATCAATATGTGTTCTTCTAAAATTGTGTTTGAGAACTTCTTTATAATCCAAAGTATCAAAGTTGGTTTTCCATAGTAATACCTGTAAGAAAACCTCATATCAGTAACTACTTGAAGGCTATTCAGTGCTCAAAACATAACTATTCAGTAAAGTCTGTTATTACTAGATCACAGCATCATAACGAGACTGCAATGATGTCTTAGCCTGATCTCTACTGCAACACAGGCACTTCCCCAGAGTATTTGTACTTCAAATCTAGAAGATGAGGTTCAATCTATTAGAAAAATAACCTCTACAATCATAAAACAAAGCAAACTCCTATCCCATTGAACTGTCCCAAGTTACTTTTCTGCCAGATCAAGGGACCGTATACCGTTACATTTCTGTCCCCTAAAAAGGCTTGCAGGTCTAACAAGAAAATTTGAAGGACTTAGAGAAATGAGAGAGTTCCACAGAACTCTAAAACCCCTGGTTCCAGTGTTTTAGCAACATGAATCTCTTTCCTGAACTTTGTCCAGTTATATTCTAGGTAGAAACAATATACAACAGTCACACTATGGCCAAATGCAGAAGGTCATAGGATGTAGAGGTAGTCCAAAGGTATTCTATCCAGTCTTATGAATATTCCAGGAAATGAAATCATAACACACAAAGTTGCTATCTCATGTCACAAAATAATTGCATATTTAATTTAATTAAGCTTACATGATCTGTGAACTTTTTCTTACTTTAAGTACTAAGGGAGAAAAAAGAAAAAAGGAAGTTTGAGGCACTTAGAAGTTACCAAAAGTCCAATGTTGATATCTACAGCTGCTAGCTAAATTAAAGAAAACAAAGAGGGGACCATAATCTGACTTAAAATTACTTTCCTGTCCAGCCAATAATATTTTTGACAGACATTAAAAGTATTTTTCAGATATTAATCATTATTAAGCAACACAAATCACTGATTTGTTCACAGAAATTTCAAGTGCACTAAATCATATTTTTAATATATTCCTGAATAGCTGCATTGCTACAAGTTCATTTCAGGTTCAACATCTTTCATGACTCTCTAGAGTCAAAGACCCTGAATATGCACTGGGAGACAGTGCACCAATAAAGGTGAGCCCAAACTAACTCAGATATTAGTAACAGTAAAAGAGGATGCACAGATCTCAGTCAAACTACCTAAACCTTCCTCAGAACCTGCCACTTGCAGGACCGTTAGGTGATAGATTAGTTGATTTACAGCAGCTCCTGCTTTCTCTCCTTCTTCAGCTGTGTAGGTTCTACTACTTCCATCATTCAGTCCAGAATAAAGTGACTCACTTCTTTTTAGTAGTTTCCCCTCATTTTTTTTCAGGCTAATTTTCTGCTGGTTTAGAAATTTGAAGTGTTTCAGAACTGAGTGTAAACAACAGTATAGGCAGGAGGCAGCTCACTTTACACCAGTTGAGTTGTTCAAGCTCTAAATATATTAAATTTTGTTCTACAGTGAAAGGCCATGTCCCTGCAGCTTGATCATTACAGATAAAAAAAATTAGTAAGAGTAAAACCAGCATGGAAACATCCATATATGCCTTGAGTATCTCAACTGCAATGCAAAAGTGTAAAAGCAAATATGCACAACCCTAGAAAAATGGATATTTCACAAAGCATTTCCCTTCACATCAAGGCCTTCATCAGACACAATGAGTTGTCTCTTCTATAAAGTAACTGAATTAACAGGATAGGCTACTACTTTCCAAATGCATAGATATAACTGCTTTCACATAAAAGGTCTTATGTTTTCCATGGCAGCAGGTTAATGAAATAAATTGCCATGTGCACATATAGCAAAAAATGTGAGGAACATGAACTTTAGAACACTACACATTGAGATTTTTTTGTTTGAGGAAAGAAGCAAATAGAAAGAAACAAAAGTATCCCGTGTTTGTTTCAAATATTTAATGTGCTTCTGAACAAAGCTGTCAGCAGGTTCTGCACCAACCAGAAACTTGATACAAGAAGCAGAGATACTGGTTTTCCTTCTTTGATGGAAAGGTATGGAAGGATCTGTTGTTTGAAAACATAATAGTCTTGAAATAATGTGTATGAAGGAAGCAGTCTTCCATAAACTTAGAATGTATCAGCTGCCTCCAACTCATGCTGTGAACAGACAATATATTTTGGATACTGCAAGAGGGATAGAAGATGATATTTCTATGGCCAGCCTCTGCTCATAAACATGACATGGCCGATCTGCCAGCAGAATTTTTCCAACAAATACACCCTACAATTACAGTAAACCAACAATCACAGTGAGTTGAGAAGAAGTCCCACAACCATCCTCCTGGCACACCTGGAAGAAGGCTGTGGACAGGTCAGCAAAACAGGAAGTTTGAGAAGTACATGTGTGTATACACCAACAGAAAATGGACACGGAGGAATAAAGTTGTTATGTTTACTATAGATAAAGATATACACCTTGGTAGTTACCCAACAGAGGTTAGCACTGCACATTTTAAAACTTAGAAAAGTGAAAGTTGCAGCAAAATAAGTACTCCTCTCCCACCAAAACTTTCATAAAGCAAAGGGAAAAACTTCAACAAACATAGGAAGGCATGTTTTTAAGGTAACTTAAACAGTTATTAGACCTGCTATGACTACTTTTTAAATTCAGGATTTAATTAAAGTGCTTCCTGATGAAACTGGTTCTTCCCTCTCATGTATTCAGCATGAACCCACTATATCAAACTGCTGAGGAACACAAGACATAGATTTTACCTACTTTCTCCATGCTCTCATGCCCCAGCAGCTCTACAACATGAAATCAGGGCAGGAAAGAGGCAGTGACATGACTGCACTGAACACACATGTCATTCAGGAGGCCCCAAATTCAAAGGAACTCTGAAGTAAGACAGGCATTCCCAGGGTGTGTTGGCATTCAATTGGGAGGCTGTGTTAGGCTTAATTCAGTAGGTCCTTGCCTTCATCAGAGCTTCTCAGATTAATCTTCTGTCATGTGACCTAGTTAATATATGCACTTCAGTTCCTCTCGAGAATAATATACCAACAGTCATAAAACCCAAAATAAAACACTCATGGACGGTAAGGTCAATAATTCAGAATTACTTAGGACCCAAGTTGCATTTTGGAACTTAAAATCTTATTTAAAACTTTAATATGGAAAATAAAAGATTATACTAGTGGGTCAAGAAATAAATATCTTTCCCCCTTTCTTGGTTGGTTTCTGTGGGTTTTTTCCCTGCTTGTAAAATTAATATTGGATGTTTGATAATATTTTCACTTTTCCAATAACTTCAAGTCTTGGCAGTGCTTCTTACCTAACACTTTGTGAAAGAAAGCAATTTTTTTTTCTTTAATTATTTCCCAAGACTATCTCTGCTACTAGCTGAAATTTATTTGAAACTCCACAAAACAGAATATAACCATGAATTATGGTAAACTCAAAATATCTGAATTCCTACACCATAGCTTCTTATATCTACATTGAGCTTTCAGCTTTTTGTAACAGGAAACAGTGAAAAAGACAACTAATATTAAGGAACATTTCAGACTGAAAATTTAAACCTTGTGCTATAAAACTTCTTTCTTTTTGGAAAATTTAAAGATCTGATAGAGATGATTCCAAGCTTGATAGTATTTTTTCTTAATTATGAGATTTATTACAGCAGATGGAGATTAATTATGAGACTTATTGTTTAACTCTCTTTTTTAAATGCTCAAATGACTCTTCTCTTTATAAAATCCAGTACTTTACTGTTTCACCAAAGTAAATTACTAGAGGTAACACAAGAGTTTTTTTCCAATTCTAGCCAAAGTTTTCGCAGCAATACACTTTAATTCCTACAATTACAGAGTAAGGACTTTAAAAGAAGTGAAAACCTAACAAAGCAGCTAAACCTTAATACCAATTGCAACACAACTACTTCGTTGACACTGAATTGCAATACTTTAAATATTTTTAGTTAAAAATCATTCCTTTATTTTAATATGTAAAATAGAAGTGGCTAGTATTGTGGTCTTCTCCTCATCATAGCATCCAATGGAAAGTCTATATAACGCACTAGTAGACAGAATGCATGCGAGCATGTGAGTAACTAGCATGTTACGGTGACATACTATATTTAACTCCCATCCACTGTAACAAACATTAAGACATTTAATTTAAAGAGACAATACCACAAACCTGAGCATCTGCTCCACCTGAGGCAAATTTTTCACCACCTTTTGAAAAAGCCACACAAAGTACAGGTCCCTGGAAAAAAAAATAGCACACAGTAAAATTAGGCTATTACTGTAATCATGGTATTTTAGTGCAAAGAGAAAAACATTGATGCCATTACCTAATATAGTAGATTTTTCAATTTTAATAAAATAAGTAACAATTTTACTGTAGTGAAATTTCTGCAAAACTTGATTGCAGAGCTAATATTGCACATTTTCATAAGATGCTGCATTACAATTACAACAATCTATACTAGGAAAATAGGTATATTATCCTTGGATTTTATACTTCAGCATTGCAATGAAAAATTACAAAATATATATTACATTACTCAAGGCAATATGTTTGAATGATTTATTACCAAAAATAGGGTTTGTTTGGCATTAACAGGAAAAAGAGGAAATGCCTGCCATTCTTCACAAAAGTGACGTGAAAGTCCTGTAAGCTTCCCCGTCCTTAGAAAACAGTTTTTCAATAGACAAAAACACTAAAGTGTCAAATAGCATTAACTGGAACATCAAGTGAATTATTAATTAATTCAGAACATGAGCTATTACTTAACATCAAGCATGTAATATTGACAGCTTAAAAGCATGGTTACAGGTAAAACTGCATTTCCCTAACCACTCGTGACAAGGTGCATTAATACAACACCTTGTTGTCCACTAACTTTTATCTGCAAGTTGCAAGATAAAAGACACAATGGCAAAAATGTTACTTTCCCTTTGTAAAGATAACAACCTATTAAGATCTCCATTTAAAGAGGATTATTGTGTATACCTGGTGTCCATGAAGAGTGTAAATAAGTCTTTCTTCTAAGAGGTCCAGAATCTTAACAGTACCGTCAGAAGAGGCAGTGATGAGGTAGTTATCAGAAGGATGGAATGATATACAATTAACCCCTGCTCTGTGAACTAATTTACAGAAGACAATATTCAAAGGATGTAGATATCTACTAAGAGGAAATGTGCACTTTATTTCTTTGCTCTTTTCTACTTCCCAAAGAACTACTTCATTTAAGGGAAAAACAACCAAAGTGCTGGGGCATAAAAGATTCTCCAACGTATTTGCTTAGTTCTGTTCTAAAACTTAAGAGAAGCAAAGAAATAAAAAGGATTCAGATTGGATTTTTAGGGTTGCTAGACTACAAAAAGATACTTACAACATGTCAATATGACTTGCTTGTCCACTTTCCCCAGTAAGGAATGAAATAACATACTCTTAAAAAATCACATTAATTGCAAAGAGTCCCATTGTAAAGAAAATAAAACTAACTACATTGGTTTTACCTCTGAAATGCTGCAGCAGCTTGTTCGTTCGAATATCCCATAGTTTCACTGTGCGATTGGAACCTGCAGTAGCTATACATGTTCCACTTGCGTTGAAAGCCACAAAATTTGCATATCTAAATATAATTAATGAAAACTGATTTATAATGTGTTTCCACAGAAATATTTAGGTGTGTATATATATATATAAAGCCCACAATATTAACACTGAGCTGCCACAAACTTGTGTGGAATCCACATGGACGGAAACTCAAGTAAGGCATTTCAAGCAACTGAAATAAGCATAAGAAAACAAGACGTGCATGATAAATCATAATCTCACTTTTGTTGAAAATTTAGTATAATTGATCCAAGTCAAACCTCCAGAATTTGAGCTAGAGTACAAAGTTCCTAGAAGATTGTGCTACAAAGACTTCGTAAGCAACAAGTAAAATAATTTTGTCTAAGAACTGAGTATCTCGCTATAATAACATTTGGGACTCAAAAAAGGATGAAGGCAGCCATGAAACCAGCAAAGCAGATATACAAGATAAATATTCCACTGACTTGTTAACTAAAACTCTGGATCCAAGATGTTTAAGAGAACTGCATATAAGTAAAAGCAAGTATTTTTTAAACTTAAATAAGGCAGATCACTGAAGGTAACAAAATATTGTTTTCATCAACAAGTGGAAGAGTCTTCAAGCTTTCTTCTTGTTAAAGCATTCAATACCAAACAGCATTATCAAAATTGAGGGAAAACATGGAAACATTCCAAAATCCAAGAATAATCTCATTTCTGTTTGGATTATCTCTTGATTGCTGGAAAAGAGCTGAATAAATGCAGCCAGTTAACCTCTTCAGAAAAACATTATATTAATTATTTTACTTGACATGGGTGGTGGAATTTTAATCTGTTTTCAGATTCAACACATATAGATACCACAGAACAGTACATTAATGTCGTTAAAATTACACTATTACATTTCTCCTTTTTTTTTAGTAAAACTTACCCTTCATAATCTGAGAAGCTATTAACACAAGTTTTACTTCTTGTATCCCAGATGTTAACAGAGTTGTCCTCACCACAAGATGCTATTATTCTTCCATCAGGTGAAAATCTGGAACACGCAAGTGTATACATTACTAAACAACTGATACTGCCTAGATTAGCATTAGAGACGTAAGTAGCAAAACACCAGAACCGAGAGCCTGTTTGAAATAAGGATGCATAACATTTAAAGGACATTTGAACTTCTAGTATTTCTCACGGACTAATAAAATTGAAAAGTAAAGCTTCTCCCCCTATTCCGCTCTGCCCCACTTCACAATCAACTAAAATTAAAAACTGAGCAAAAGAAAGAGAGGCAGTTGAGGGGGAAGGTATCAGCAACCTAAGGATGTCACTTCAGATGACAGATATTATAGAAAACTATAGGTAAAAAGACAAAGAGGACACAGTAGAATCTTGTGCTCAATCTTAACCTATATTTACGTTCTCTGAGTTCTCTCTAGACTTACAAATAGTGGTCAAAGCATTCACGATTATTCCTAGACTAGCAGACTAGGTTTTTAAACAGGAAAATTGACTTGTCCATAACTTCCTCGAGCATTATTATTTCACTTATTGAGCAACTGCACAACGACATTAGAAAACTGTTGAAGAACTTTCACATGTGATTTGCTAGAGCTTTTTCTTTCCAACAACAGATACTTTGAATCTTTGTAGGGCTCTGCACTTCACCAGTGTTACATTTCTTTCTCAAGGGTTTATATCAGGCCTTTCTTAGCTGCAGATTTTCCATTAATATGGAGGAAAGGAAAAATTAAAAAAAAGAAAAAGCAAACAATCTTTTCTTGTCTTTGAAGA
This sequence comes from Rhagologus leucostigma, assembly GCA_013397725.1. NCBI lineage: Eukaryota > Metazoa > Chordata > Aves > Passeriformes > Rhagologus > Rhagologus leucostigma. Next base: position 787,247 of record VZTD01002511.1, on the reverse strand, counting down.
GCTGTCTTGTCTTTAAAGAGTATGAATCCTAAGTTGCAGTCCAAAGGCCATTTATTTTACCTTTTTCAATTATGTAAGCTTAACTCATCTGGATTCATGACCATTCTTTTATGCCACTACTATTCCATGAATAAGTGAGAAAACCCCTACAATGCACGATAAATCTCTGAAAATGCTGGGAAATAAGTTCATACAACAAATAACCAAACAAAACTGGGGAAAGACAGGATACTGACTGAAAATAAATCCAGAAGAGCCCATTTGTCCTTTAATGTAATAGAATGAACACACAGCAACTGATTTAATATGTACACATGTTAACACAAAGCAAACTTTCATACTTCAGCTGGGAGATATATACAAAATTTGTGTGCATAAGATTAATTAAAATTTAATTATTGGTGAGAGATCATAATTTGTCATTCACAGACTTTTCTTCTCTTAGTTCTACCCTGGGATATAAAATCCCCTTTGTTAGGAATTCTACGTTACCAAGAGAATAAAAACAACACTTACTTGGCACAGCGAACCCAGCGAGTGTGCTGGAATAAGGTAAACAAAAGGCGCTGATAGCAAACACTCCATATTTTTATTGATTTATCATTGGATGCTGAAACTACAGAGTAGCCATCATGGGAGAAGCTCACACTCCGAACAGATGCTGTATGACCTTTCAGTACTGATGATTCTCCATGACTAAGAGGGGGCAAAGAAAATGAAACAAAACCTCAAATACCAAGTCACAAATCACAATTATATTAAAAATAAAGAGTTTAAATCCCCATAAAACTCAATGTTAACATATTTAGAATCTTACCCAAATGAAAAGGCAGTATATAGAGGCCAAATAGTAATGTCACCATTATTTTTTTACTTACTTAAATATTATTAGAATACCATTCCTCAGGTTGTGTTTAATGTGACCAGTCGTAGAGAACAGTGCAATTAAGTATCAGCATTAGCCTTTAGTCCCATTAGCATCAGTATTTGAAAGAGATTTTTTAAAATAGTAATCTACAAAATGCTTGAAAGTTCAAGTAACATCAGTCTAAGATAATTTTAAATAACTTATAATCACTACTACTCAAGAACAGTATAATAAGGCAAGTCAATTAAAAATATTTTTTTTCCAAAAAACTATTTTTTGTTTTCATCATCACTTGTCTTCCCCAAATGAAGTGCAGCCATGCAGTACTTACTAAAATATAATCTTTAAGCCAGAGAAATATTACGAAGCATAGTTGTACACACATGAAATTGTGACCTCTGAATTGTTATATTTTTCTTTTGAAACTACAGAATATTCAGAAAAGAACAAAGTAATACAGTAAAGAATTGTTTGCTTGTGCTCCCCAAACTCTGCTTCTGTCAAAGCCCAGGCATGTGGGAAGGAAAAAGAAACTTGAGTAAAGCCTTCAATATTCACATTGCGCAATAACAAAACACAGATCCAGCATTGCCCAGTTATACTCACATGCAAGGAATCCATAGCCTGACAGTGTGATCTTGAGAAGACGAAGCCAGCACCTGCCCATCTGGTGAGAACTCTACACTGGTCACTGCTTCCGCATGGCCTGCAAATCTGTAAGCTCTGCCCTGACTCTTCAGCTTCCACAACATAAGAAACCTATCCACAGAGCAGGTAGCTGGCAAGAAGTAAAAGATATTAGGAGTCTGCTCACTGTTCTTATAAAGGTCAGAGCTAATGACTATGGATTTGGATTCACCAGAGAACTTAACGGGTATTACGGGGAGGGAGGAGTTATTAGTTTTTAACGGATACTTGGCCTGAGCAGAAGCCTGGTAGCAAGTAATGCCAATACCAGGCTTTTGGAGGGATGTCACAAGACTGGGAGGAGTAAAGGATAATTCTTAACAGGTAGCTCTCCCACATACTAAGCCAACTGGCTTACAAGTACTTTGAAGATATAGAGCAAAAAAATTCAAAGCCAAACATCACGCACATCAGTAAGTACGAATTCAGATTTGGTTTTACCAAATTCTAAGAACAACAGGCAAATTCTTCAGTAATCTCATTTTGATCTCTGAGATGGAATTTGTTTCAAGCATCAAGTGTTTAACTCTGAATAAACAAGCCAACTTAAGCTCAAGACATGATTTCTAACACTTCAGATATCTACACTTGAGTGGAGATATCTATATATGACAATTCTATAATCCTATTTAAGTACCAATTTTATAATAATAACATTTGTCTAGTACAAAAGAGAGCATAAAGTCTGAAAATACAAAGAGCATGTTTGAGGATGGGTTTTTGTAGACACTTTACAGGTGAACTATACTATCTGCACTCAAAAAGGCAAACCTAACTTTTACCAGAGCTTGATCATTTTCAGGAACCTATAAGAAGCAAAGACAATAAGCAGTTGAATTAAACTGGTAGATGTGATATTTCTACACCCCTATCATCTTTATCTCTGCTAAATGCTAGTATGTAGACATAAATAAAAACAAGGTATTCACACTTCCATCCCTCAGCTGCCAAATTCCTAACCCTTCGAGAGGGAAATTCCTAACCCTCCTTTTCCTAGAGAAAAGATGGGAGAGGAAGAACAGGGGCCTCCTGGAAGTTGGAAGAGTACATGAAGAGGATGGCTTTTCTCTTCTCAGTCTCTTTCAAGCACCAACATAGCACAAAGAAACTGAGTTTCCTTATTATCACATATCAAGGCAAGCCTCAAACAAAATATTAGCATATTAGAACATTAACTATTAAACTCCCTTTATGAATTTGATACAAATACATTATTTTTATTCCCAAAAGACTAGCTTCTGCTAAAAGATGTGAAATCAGACTATCTCTATGCCCATATTAATAGGTCTATATTTGACAAAGAAATATAGGATATTTTCCCTCCACTTCAACTTTTCAAAACCCTGTTTTACAGCAGGCTCTTTCTAATTGTACTTGAAAGAATTCCTTTTTCCCTTTGATTCTGAAAAGTGTGACCTACAGTGCAATAAAACTAAAAGGAAAAAGTGAAACATAAGCTAAAATATAATTTGAAGGCATCAGGCTGGAAACGTGAAACAGACAAGACTGATGGCTTCTAAAACAAATCGTTGATGAACTACCACACACCTGTGGTACCTTACAAACAGCACAAAGGCTGTGCAGTACCAGCTGCCTTTGCTTTCAGTTCTCAAAACTGAGGGAAATATTCTTTGAAAGATGACAGCACAATACATTCAAAGCCAGGTTTCTTGTAACTTGCTCTCTCATAGGGAGGCTATTCCAAGGTAAATGAGATACAAGACGTGACCTGAAGTTCTCCCTTCTGTGGGACATCCACGACCATCTTCCTAGTTTTCCCTCTGGACTCCCTGCTGCCTATGCCCCACAGCATCCTCTCTCCATCCTTACACAGGCTTCTCTCTTGAAGCCACCAGCCCATTACCTCGACACACAAAGACTATCTCCATCTTCAATGCTGCAGTTCCAGCCCAGCCAACACCACCCCATGGGTGATGGAGAGAAGAAGTTCAGGACTTGCACAGGAAAGGAAGAGTAACCGACAGACCCGTTGTAGACATATTTTCCTAAGGCACACAGGCTGATGTAATTCTATGTTTGAACAGCATGGGAAAGACAAAAACAGAGAAAGAGACTCTAAGCCAAAACTTTGCATCTATACTGAACTTTGGCCCTTATCCTTTACCATTAATGAGGCTCAGTTAAGCCAAGCTATTCCCTCTTCAAGCAAGCTGACAACAATTTTGATGTATAAGGCTAACACCCAAGCATTTCACTGTAATAGTAACTGCTTTACCTTAGCAAACAACAACCAGAAAATACAAGAAGCCATAGGGTAACTGTGTTGCCAGAAATACTAATCTTAAAAACAGCTTTGTTGATTACAATGTACTATTATCAAGTAAACTTCACTATTTCTTTTTATTCCATTTTAAGGGCTTTTGCCCACTTTATAACAATGCTGCTGCTTCAGTTTACTCTAGCACAGTATTTAAGGATTATTTTTTAATCCTTTATGCATTTTTATCCCCTCAAGGTCTCTCCATTCAAAAGGAGGGGAGTAAGAACCTTCCAGGATGGACTACACACAAGATTCTACAGGAATGCAGATGATGCATTCTGACAGCACTTACTGAGTATACCAGCACACTACAGTTGGGCTTTCAATTACCAGATCACCAGTAAATAGTCCACAACATATCTCCAAGGCTAAAGTATTGGATCAGAAAAAAAAAACCAGCACAGAAGGTCCAGAAGAATTTTTTAGAATGTGCCAGAGCACAAATAGGCCTGTTGCTCCTCAGAGAATACATGACATAACCAGAATCATGTTTAGAGGTGAAAAGACAATTTGTCCTTGCTATGAAAACATTTGATCAACTAAAAAATGTAACTAAAATCTAGAAAGATAAAAATTCACACTGAGCTGACTCTAGTATACAACTTACTCCAGCTTATAACCTGAGTGCTTTTTTTTTTTGAACATCAATGCTTCTCTACACACCCACGTATAGCAGATACATCACCGGGTAATTTGCTTTTCTGCTGCTGCTCATTACAGAACTGAACTCCAAAGAATAAAGACTTGGCCTTATGCAAAGGCCAAGTTGAGAGATCTACAGCAAAGTGGTGTGTAAACAGATACCCCAGCCTCACATATGCCATGAAAAAGATTTTATGGTATTTGAAATGAAACAAAGTTCCATTTATGAATTTTGACTATTGATGGCACACATTTATATATATATACACACAAATATATGAACACAAGTTGCTGTAATATGGAATTTCCATTTCACTCTCATTTCCCACAATAACAAAGTGGTGACTAAGAAAGTTGTGCAAAGATCAGAAGAGACAAACTCAGACAGGCTTTAACAGCACGATGTACATCTCTCAAAATACTGAAGCATCTCCAATATATTTAATCACTCAGTGCAAGAATTATAGGGCAGATGGAATACAGTGCACATGATGGGTGTGTGAATATTCAAACCCCACCACTGCCAACAAACTGCCACACTTCACAGGAACCCTGCAGCTCTCAATGATAAGGTGCAATGTCACAATACAAACACATTTTGCAATTAATTGCAAGATTTCCTACTTGGAGAAAAATAATTATTAATTGAACCTCTGGCAAGAAACCCGACCTGGAATTCTAAGCACAGTGGATAAAATATGAAGAACTTTTAATAACTCCCATAACTTCAAGTTCATGGCAGTTTTTGTTGCATTCTGCATGCATGTAGACAAGAGGAAAAGAACTGAGACGAGTCAGCACACTAGACAACATTTAATTTTCTGGATTTTATTTTTTCAAAAGAAATCCCAAAGCCCTCCACATTTATTCAGTGTTAAGTTTACATTCAATTTCTTTTAAGTCACTTAGAATCAGTAGTTTAAAATATATACAAGTGTTCATCAAATCTTCAAAGTCTAACAGAATAGAAAATCATTCAGTTTCAGATCTTCCAGAAATTTGTACATACTGAAAAATAACTGGATAGGAGTATTGAAATGGCAAGGTGTAGGTTGTTTGTTTTTTCCTTCTTTCTTTCTCTAGTCTCTCTTCCTTTAATTCAAATGTTTTTTATTCCCATTGGGAAGATTTTTAAATTTTTTTTTTAGGGACAGGTTATTTGGGTTTTTTTGTTCTCCCCAGTTTGTTTATAAATAACTCCAAAAATAGAAAGGGAAGTCATGGGGAGGAGAAAGGGTTCAGATACATACAGAGAGAATAACTTTTCAAACTAAGAGGCAGATTCACTTATAATTATTGCTTAAATAGATAAGGAACACTTTGAATGTCAGGTTTAACTTGAAGGTATTTCTTTGTATGAAAAGCAGTTTTTGCCAAGTGTTAAAAAATTAACCATATAAAAGTTGCATAGTCTATATTCACACCATTTAATTACTTTCATCTGAAGAAACATGCATTGCACATACTATTTACGATCTGCCACATAAGAGAACCCAGGCCTTTTTCCTGTCACTTCTATTGAATGTAACAGCCTACAGCAAGCTTTTCACAAAAGCACATACTTCATATATTTAGCGCCCCAGTACATAACGACTGGTTGCCTTTAAAATTTGATAAATGGTTCATAACTTGAAGGTCCACAAAAGAATTCCTGCTGCAAAGTGGAATGGAATTTTTCAGGAATGTTTCCCTTATGTAGTAAAAAGTTCCCTTTCTTTTTTTTTTTAACAAACAAAAACCCAAAACCAACAAAAAAACAACTTAGGGGGAAAAAGAAAGATAAAAAAAGGGGAAAAAAATCAAATTGCAAGTAACTACCTAAAAATAAATTAAAGACTTAAAAGAACCCATGCCACACAGTGGCAAGCATTTTTAGCATGATTCAAGGCTGCATTCCAAGCTCCAAATTTTCTTCTTCTGTTCATCTTCTATCTTAGCCTGCTTCCACCCAAACCTCTCAAAGCTTTCAAGCCAGTAAGACTTAAGAATATGTTCTTACTTACTCTTACTTTATTTTTGGCAAAATTTCAACTACATCAGGTCTCGTGTCCCTTTTTAACCCTTCTACCTAACACTTGTAGCAAATGCACATCTACTACATTCCTCAAGTATCCAGATTCCTATTGCCCACTAGCTTAAGTTTCTACCTACCAGCCCCATGTCAAGACTTACTACACTGCGGCTACTGAAGAACATTTATCACTTCAGTGAAAGTAATCAAAAAAGCTGGAATGCCCAAAACATTAAGAAAAAGTGTTCAACTTAAATCATATGAAGCTAAAATATAGATACTAACACAAGACTTTTTTCAAGTACACACCTTATCTATCACATCTACCATCTATAATCACAATCAAAACAGATTAGTGACATGATTCAGGAACCAGTATTCTTCAAAACTCAGCATAACGGAAAAGAGAAAACAGTCTAAATAAGTAATTCTGTGAACCACCTTACCAACAAATCCTGGTTTCCCCCAAGCTGTCCTTTGCCTTTTCAACTCCCCTCATGTCAGGAGCTTCAGCTTCCCAGCCTTATCCGAGGTCTCCCATGGTAATGTTTTGACTACAAAGAGGCAGCTTATGCTGTATTATTTCAAAACTCTACCTAGGGCTGACCCATGGCAGCCGTTGCCAAAACACGAGAAGCAAAATAAAACAGCCCAAATGTTCCTCTGTGTTACGTTCCTCTACCCTGATAACAGACCAGATGAAAAAAAAACGCAAGAAATAAACAACAAAAACCCAAACGTGGTCTAGATTACACAACTTTTGTGTCCCTAGGATGCGGGGCTGAACACGGAAAAGCACAGAGGCAATGTATACATTAAATATACAGCTAAGAAACAGCAGTAGCTAATGCAATTTTGTGGTTCCTTTCCTTCTGCATTATCTTTAAACAGAATTCTTACTTGTACTATTATTATTACTATTTAAATAGAATTCTTACTTGTACTTGTACTATTTCTCGCATTTGTGATATCACCAGCACGTCCTTGGTTCCACTGCTACCACACTCTCCTCTAAATGTGTGAGAGCTCCTGACTAACCCCCATGGGGTAAGATTTCTACAACAGTACAAGACTGCAAAGCAGTGCCAAAGTCCTTCTAGTAAATAAACTTCCTGTTCTTCTATATAATATAGTACCCTTAACAGCATGTACATTCCCAGAAAAATGCAGACTATTACAAGGCTTAGATTCGGCTTTCCACATCAATGTCCATTCAATCACATGCTACTGTAGCATTACTTAGGGTTTTAGATACATATTTTATAATGTATCTGCAACACAGGTCAGCTAATACCACTGCAAGAACCTTAACTTTTACTTCTGTAAGTAAAAATTATTTGTTTACATGTAACATTATCTTGCAGGATTATTGCATAATTTTAAGATGAAAAGAATCCCTCCTCAGTCCACTCAGAAGCCTTTGTTTCACCATAATCAAGACAGAGCAAAGTAGTAACGGATCAAAATTTTACAAAAATAAAAGGCATTATATGTTATAATCCATGTTTTAGAAACCGAACCCCACTATTTACTTTTGCTTTCCATACAGTTCATCACAATAGACAGTTTCTACTCCACTACAGACACATCTGAAAACATTCCAAGGTATTAAATTAAACATTGCTATCTGCTCACACGTGTAAAAACCTTGGAGATCACAGTCCATTCAATTCATTCTCAAATTATTTCTCAAATTTCCAAATCTGATTTTTATCTCCAGCATTACAAGTTCTCATTTGCACATCAGCATGCCCCTCAGTCGTACGATAAGCAGTAAGGCACTTCCCCGAATGAGGATGATAAATAGTCCCATCTTCTTTGAAGTGCCAGATAATAATTTCTGGGATAGGAGATCCATCTTTTGGGCAGCTCCTCATACCTATGAAGTCTTCACGCTCAGGGACTTCAGCACATAGCTCAGTTACAGAGTTAAATCTAATCTCCTGATTTGATGTATATTCAAAAAATTGGTTGCCTCCCTGACCATGACAGCCGAAGAGAGAAAGGTGAGAACCAGTAGGATTATGTTCTTGTAAGACATAGTCAAGGCACTCTGAAGGTATTCCTGTGCTGCGGATAGCACCGTGCCAGCCAGGGCGATCTTCTGGTACATGCAACTCAGCAAATACATTTTTTAAATACCAGTGAAAACTCTTGCATTTCAAACGCTCTCTAAGTATCTTTCTTTCAGAAATATCTCCATAGTTTTCTTTCCTTGCTGAAGGATTTCTGTTGTAAAAGTGATCTTTGAACTCATCCATCCACACCTCAGCAGCACGTGCTGTGTTCTGAAGGAAATTCGGTCTAGCATAGGGCGCACGCTTTGGAAACACATGGCCCACGTGGGAGCATGGATGAATTTCCAACATGCCTCCACACTGCCAAACCCTAAATGATAATTCTAAGTTCTCCCCTCCCCAAACGTCCATTCCTGTATCATAGGTTCCCAGGTACTCAAAATACTTCCTGCTGACAGCAAACAAGCCACCAGCCATAGTTGGGGATCTGATTGGGTCGGTTTCAGATTTGCGCCTGAGACGTTCGTGTTTAGGCACTGAGTGCCACTGGAATGTCAGCCGCCAGTCAAACCCCCCAATCATGGGCTCTGCTGTTTGCATGTAGTATTCAAATGTTTTCCAGTCAATGGTGTCAATGACAGGACAAACAATAACAGTCTCATTCTCAGCAATCCTCTCGAGCAGTGGTTCCAGCCAGCCAGAAACACATTCACAGTGACAATCTAGGAATGTGAGAACATCACCGGTAGCAAAGGTAGCGCCAATCAAGCGTGCACGAACCAATCCTTCTCGTTTGTTGGTTCTTATCAAGCGAACTCTTTTCAGACTGCTTATGTATTTTTCGAGTTCAGCCTTCAAATACATTTTATCACTCAGGTCATCCACCAGTATAATTTCTTTCAGAAGCACTGAAGGTGATGTTTCAAGAACACTGTGTATCGTCCGCAGCAGTGTTGACCAGGCTTCATTGTAGAAAGCAATTATAACAGATGTTGTGGGCAGTCTTCTGTAGTTGTAAGATTTAGTTTTACAACCACTCAGTCGATTATCTTCAATGTGCCGGTGGAGAGAAATTTTATCACTTAAATAAATATTTATTGCATACTTTTCAATCAGCTCTTCTTCCTGTTTCTTTTCCTCAGGACTCAGCTGTGGGCGAGAGGGTTTACCCCATTCTCCTGGGGCATAAGGATCAGGCGGGGGTTTGTCATAAACTGGACGAGCCAAATCGACAGCTTCTTCTGCTCTGTCAGAAAAGCGCCTCTCCCATTTCCCTTTAGTGATGCTCTCGCCAGGGAGGGAGGCACCGAAGGAAGAAACCGACAGCTCGACCACAAAGTAAGCGATCATCAAGAAGCCGAGGAACACGCAGCTTTTGCGGACCCACGTCCATCTTCTCGACAGACGGATCCTCATCGTGGGTAGTTAAAAGCAGCTCCTAGCAGAGAGGGGCTCCGTGAACTCCTGCCAGCTCTCCACGCGCCCCCGGGGCGGAGGGAGCTGCAGGCACTCCCAGCCTCGGGCTTGGGCCGCCGGCAGAGTTTGCAGCCAGCCCTCCGCGGCGGGCCCGGTAGATTCCAGGGGGACCGAGGGGGAGCCGGGCGGCAGCGGAGGCACGGAGCAGCCCCTGGCCCCTCCGGCCTCGGCGCTTCCCTCACTTGCTTCCTCCTCCTCCTCCTCTCTCTCCGCGGGACAAACCCCTCCTCCCGCCTTGTGGTTTGCTCAAAAAGTTGTCGCTTAAGGAAGGGGCAGAGACTCCTCAGCCCGCCCGAAGGCGCGGGAGCCTGCCCCGCCTCCGCGCCCGGACCTGCGCCCGGAACCGCCCGGCGGCTCCAGGGAGGGAATGAGGGAGGAGGGAGCGGACCGCCCCGCCCGGAAAGCAAACGGCGCCCGGCCCCGCACTCACCCAGCCCTGCCGTGTCCGCGTTGAAGGCGACGCCCGTCACCGCCGCCGTGTGGCCGCGGAAGGACCGGATCAGGACGGGGTCCTCCTGGGGAGAGGGTGCGCACCGTCA
>VZTD01002511.1:701356-776435 GCA_013397725.1 Rhagologus leucostigma | reverse complement strand
GGTTCGGCAGGTGTTGGAGCCTGCGGAGCGCCGCAGATATAGGCGGAACGCTCGGCTAGCGGAAGGTCTGGCCCGTGTTACCTCGATATTGTGGCTTACATGCAGGACAGCTGCGTTTAAAATCTCAGACTGATTTTGTATTAAGCCACCTTAGGTAGTTTGGCCTCTTGTCTTTTTTTTTTCTTCCGTTGTTTCTTATTTTGGAAAGACTTTCTAGATTTCTGAGTTGGCACACACGTTTGTATCATACAGAGTGGTCTTTTAACAGACCTTTAATGCTCTAAAAAACTACACCTACCTTAAACAAAAATAAAGAAAACTCCACCGCTGTAACGCTGGTGTTAGTAGTGCTGTGAATGTTTATGCAGCTTCATGGAAAGCTAGGTGAGGGAACCAACCTCACTGGAAAGGTACCACTCCCATAGCTATGCTAGTAAAAACACGGTAGACAGCAATTAGTAAAAAGAAGGGCTGTGATGGCAAAGCTGTCATTCGATATGCGAGTATTCCTGAAGAAGTAACTCATACTGCAATTACCCTTTTTTCTTTTTTAAATGCCGCCTTTTACTGGTTGTTCTGACATTAAACTTTTACGTCTACGGAATCAGGTCAGTAATTAGGCCAACATATACGAATTGTCACTTACAGGACAGGTCCAAATAAATTGCATTTAACCATGAAATGCACATTTAAAATAATATTTTTGCAAGTGGGGAAAAAAGCAGGATTATCACAAGTATATAAGGCAGTTTCCATGAAAATCTACTAGCACTCGTTGCATTGAGGTTATGTAGGCTGATAATTTACCATTTTGACTTCACAATATGAAACCCTTTGTGGGACAAGCCACATTAACTTGGGCCTAGCAAAAGCTACAGTTTTTTGCCATTATTTAGTTTTTGTTTGGCTTGTTGGTGGAGTTTTGTTCTGGGTTTTTTTTGTTTATTTGTTTGTTTGTTTTTCCTTCTACAGAGCTCACCTTCCCATGTTTTTGTTTTAGTCCCCATGATTTAGATCACAAAGTAAAATGTAGTATTAAAAAAAGTTGGTAATGATAAGACTTAAATGTTCTGCACTCTACCCCGCTGCAGGAACAGTAAGTTAACTAGTTAAACTTAAACTGACCTCTTCACTACTATTAAAGTCTTCCAGGCTTTCTCAGCCTTTTTCCCAGCTATCCTCTTTCTCCCAGGTTTTATCAGCTGTGAATGATTTCTGTCCTCAGGGAGACTACATTTAGATTCTATCCCTCTGGGTTAGTACCAAACTTTGTGTGATGTTAATTTATTCTGTGTCTTCTCATCTCCTGAATGAGAGAAGGTATCCTCTGTGCTGCTTTAATTGTGTGCTGTGGTATTTTGGTATTTCTTGTACCTTTTGTTTTCAGGTTTGGATCTGTTCTGGAAGCTCCTTAAAACCCAGTGGTCAGAAACATTATTTTTTATAGAAACTGAGCTGAATGACAATTCCCAGTCCTACTGAATCCTTTTCCTTTTGCCTTCTTTAGACCTGCTATGCTTCCAGCAGCTCATTATATTTTACTAATTTTGGGTTGCTAGCAATAAACTGGAATCTCTAGCTGCCCACAAAATTCCTGGATTATAAATTTCCAGGTGATAGGCATAATGCAAAGGCAGGGCTGTGATTCTGGAGGGAAGGAGGGTGGCATCTTTCTTTCTACAAATTGATAGACAAGTGTTTCTCAAATTGTAGGGCCTACAAAGTTAGTCTGTTCCTTGCTCTTTCTCCTCACCCAAGAGTGCTTTGAGGACTCCCGAATGCTCATAGGAAGCAAAAGTATTCCTTTACTGCAGATGTGTAATTAGCTATAGTGACTGTAGTTATAAAGCTGGCAGGTAATAGTTTTTATGGTTGTTCTCTCATTAATATGTATAGATTTTATTTTAAAAAATATTTTAAGATTATTGTAACTCCTAATAATACAATTATGAGTTGGCCTTGTCTTTTTAAGGCTGTGATATGCAAGAGCAATTTACTGTGATAAGTTGTTGTGTACTGTGATGACAATGATAAATGGTGCCTCAGAAAATATTTTCCAAGCATCATGTGTCAGCAGGCTGCTGTTTCAGCAGCTATGGACGTTTTTTCCCCTCAGGCACTGCGTTAAGGTAGTATATGTCCAAACAAAAATTGTGTCTAAAGAACAACACTTTAAGATAGTAATTCCAGGCATGTGCTGACTGCATGATCATTTAAGGAAAAGAGTTAGTAAAAGGATGTGTAGAATTCGAGGACACATAGACAAACTTGATAAACTCAGTGCATGTATGCTGCAATGCACACATTAGTTACACTGATCACATACGATTTCATAATAATTGATGTAAAGCAATACATGAGCACAAGGAGCAAATATATTAGTAATATACTAGCTCACCAAAAATTATTTCATGTCTAAAATGAGGTATTTTAACTTAGTGTTAATCCTACTTTAAAATAAAACTAAGAGCCCCAACTGTAATTATGTGGGATCCTACTGGGAGCAGCTGTGTTAGCAGCAGAGCTGTCCAGGCTGCCAAGAGGCCTCTGGCGCTTGGGCTGTTGGCAGGAGGTGGTACTCTGTCACTAGAGGGGAGTGTGAGATCTGCTTTGCCAGCGTGGTGTTGGGTATTCATCCACCTACATGCAGGAAGAGAATGTAGTCCAAGGGCACAAAGATTTAATTGCAGGCTGTCTTGCTGTTGTAGAACCATTATACCTTATGCCTCCAGCATCTCTCCAACCTCTGATCCTGCAAATTTTTCTCCTCCATCAAAAAGGTTATGAAAATAAAATAAACATTAAACCTATAAAATAACTTGTGGAGTAGTGTTGGTTTTTTGCTTCTGTTGAAATTTTCTTCAAAATCCCGTTAAAGTCTGTTTGCCAATAGCAGCAAGAAAATGGAAAAGAAAAGAGTATCAAGTAGGTACATAAGGATTTGAAATACAAGGACAATTTGGAATACATATTATGTTACTTTTAGTCAAAGAAAAATTCTGAGATTCTGGGGGAATTGGCAGGTATAATTGCTGAGCTGTGTCTCCATCATATTTGAAAAGTCATGATAATCAGGCAGTGACTACCATTCAGTGACCGGAGTGACACTGACTACCTGTAACTATCTCAGGCACTGGAGGAAAGGGATTATCACACCCAGACCCTGGGAACTGCTGACCAGTCAGCCTCAGCTTTACGCCCGACAAGATCACGGAGCAGGTCACCCTGGAAGTTATGCCGAAGCATCTGAGAGGTGATTGTGTGAAGGTGATTAGAGACAGCTATTAAGGCTACACTAAGAGCAAATCGTGCCCAACTAATCTACTGCCTGCCTATGATGGAGTGACTGCATCAGGGGACAAAAGAAAGGTAAGTGATGTCCCTTAACTTCTGTAAAGCCTTTAATACTGTTCCTCCCAATACTTTTGCTTCTAAATTTATGTGGATTTGATGGATGGACTATTAGATGGCAAGGAATTGTATGACTGCAACCAAAGAGCTACCAGTGCTGAGTGGTATCCCCCCAAAGGTCTGTTTTGACGCCTATAGTATTTAATTTCTTTATTAATGGTGTAGATAGTGGGATTGAGTGCACCTTCAGGAAGTTTGTGGGTGACACCAAGCTGAGCAATTCAATTAATATGGGGGAAAGGATGCCATAGAGAGGACTTTGACAGGCTTGAGGAGCTGGCATGTACAAACATCATGAAGTTTAATAATGCCGAGTACAAGGTCCTGCACCTGGCTTGAGGCAATGCCCAGTATCCATATAGACTGAGGAATGAATGGATTGAAAGCAATGGAGAAGGTACTGGGAATACCCTTGCATGAAAACCTAGACATCACTCAGCAATGTGCACTCCCAGCCCGGAAAGCCAAATGTATCCTGGGCTGCATCAAAAGTAGTGTGACCACTGGATCAAGCAGGTCTCACCTCTGCTCTGCTCTTATGAGACTCCTCTTGGAGTGCTGTGTCCAGCTCTAGGACACCAACATAAGAAGGACATGGAGCTGTTGGAGCAGGTCCAGAGGAGGGCCACAAAAATGATGAGTAGGCTATTGAAGCTGATAGATGTTTGAGATTTTTCCTTGTTCGGTGTAGGGATTGTATTTGTACTGAAGGATAAATAAGAGAACTTATCTCTTATTACTGATGCCTAAAGGGAAACACGTGTTAAAGGAAACTGCATAATTCAAAACCGGCACTTTAAAACGAATAACTGTCTGGATTAGAAGCTGAGTGTGACAGTTACTCTGCCAAAGAACTTAAAGTCATTAGAATTTGTATAAAAGTGGGTGTGTTATCCAAAGGTCTTTTTTGTTTGTTCCTTTTAATTAGATGCGTTTGTGTAAAAGATACATATCTTTATAATGATTATGGGGATTAAACCCCTTAATGTTCCTCCCTTAGTACTCAAACAGCACAAAAAAACCACTGACAGAGTAATATGCAGCGTGTGCTGAGCTGCATGTAAGTCTCTCTTAGTGTTACCTTAAATGTCAGACTATAACTCTTGCCCTCTATAATGTATGTGCATTATCTGAATCTCAGAAAGTTTGCAGTCACTGATTGTTTTCAGATAATTGAACAGGTCTTATTATGAAATTTTCTGGGATAATCCTGTTATGGTAGGATTATCAGTAGCATCACTATGTGGATGAATACCCACATGCAAGTCCAGATTTAAAGAACATCTTCCTTTTTTTTCCCTAGTGTTTTAATGGATGATCAATAACAGTAAGGTTCCTGTGTTGCCAGTGACATGGGTATGTTGGTAAATATACTTTTATTTCAATGCACTTGCATCCAGCTTTTCTAAAAATAAGTAAAGCAGGTTTTTTCTAAATGGATATGTAGTATGGTGTCTCTTTGCCATACAATACCTGAAATTCTGTCATGTTGCAAAATTCAATGTATTGGAATCAAATTACTTCAGCAAATTGTTCGGTAATGTGTGCTTAAAAATCAAGAACTAGTCGTGTGTCTTACTGGGTTCATGAGAGCTAGAACAAGTTTGGAAGAATTTGGTACACTGTAGGAAAGGTTAGTACAAATTTATTAATGCTTCAGCAGATGGTATATAGAATGATTTAGAGCATCTTCATTTAGTACATCTTATAACAGGATCATTCATCTTCTATAATGTGGGTGTTAACTGCAAGGGTGAGTCAATGAAAACTGGTGAATTGTATGGAGATGCCTAGTTTGGTAAAGTATCTGTTTAGGTATGTACTACAAGGCGACATTTCACCTAAAGGAGAATGATCCAGGGATAGAATAAACAGGAACAAGGAATCTAAAATAAGAGATCTAACTAGAAAAACGAGCTCTTGATATCAGAGCTCGCTTAAATTTTCAGGAAAAAAGTGTAATTGGCCAAGTGGAACTATGTTATGCACGTTTGTAGGTAATTTTAGCAAGTGGCCTTTAAAAAAAAAAGCAACTCTTATAACTCTGAATTTTATTCATACATAATTTTTGGGGGTAATAATTCTCTGGAAGCACACTAGCAATTTCTTGGAGCCCTGAAATGAGAATTGTGAGTTAGACATTAATCCTGTTTCTGATTTTTCTATAATCCTCCATAAAATTAGTTTCTTTAGAGTACACTTTTTCAACAGCAGTCTTCTAATAGCAGTAAAGCCAGAGCAAGAGCTTGAAACCAATGTCTACAACTGTCAGGTACAAAGTAAGACAAATGATAACAATTGTAATTACAAAGACAAGTGAAGAAAAACTGTATACCACAATTATTGAAAAATAAGGAACCTAATGGTTCTTGAACAACTGCAGCTGCAAGAGGAGGAAGGCAGTATGTAACTGTTAAAAAATCAAAACAGGAAGTCAGGGCCAAGTATCTTCTGGGTCCTCCACTATGCCTTCCAGTTTAATAGGTCTTTTTATAGTGGCAAAGGAGGAGAAACATGGTATCCAGAAAGTTGGAGAAGAAGAACTGAAAACAGAAGAACGCAGTCAGTGGAGCAAGAATGATTTCCAGCTGCACAGCCTGGTGCACATATCACATGTGATCGGTGATAATTAAGTTTTTCTGCTAAGTGCTTTCTGAAGGGCAAGGTCTGACCCACCAGAGACTCCAGGTGCTTAGCACAGGACTGTGCTCTATGCATTTGTTTGGCAGTGTCATAATGCAGGTCTCCCAGCTCCACACCACCCATGCATCCTCTAAAAGGATCCGTGACTCTGTATCTCGTGACTGGTCCAGAAATGACTTGGGTGCTGATTTACAAGTGTCACTGCTCTCTCCTCTGCTGCCGCTTGGTGGCAGCTATCTGAGGTCGGAGCCACCAGTTTATTTTACCAGGGCTGAACTAGACTTTTGTTATTATGTTTAAAAGAACTAGAAGAACTTGGTTCTACTCTTCGCTTAGGTTAGCTACCCGTCCAGTGGGACAGGAGTCGGGCAAGGTGTTTCTAGGCAGCAGTGGCAGCTGCTTCAGTTCAGGATAGTTTCAGAGAAGATGAGAGAGATCCAGTGCCTGCATCTTTCTGCTTGGGCGGAAAGAACTTTCCAGCATAACAGTTCGCAAACCCACAACATGATGGACTACCACAGATGCTTCCTGCTGCTACCATATAGATTTTCTCTTGAATATTACTTGTGTGACTGATGCACAGAGAAAAATTGAGTGGTAGTAGTTTCAGACTCTCTTGTTTTATTATTAAATACATTGTTCTGCTTGTGTGCCTGTATCGAGTACAAAAGCTGCCACTGTAGATGAGACACTTGTCTGATGCCAGTATGAGTGGTGTCATTACGTCTTGTCAAATATGCTTATAAAATCAACAGGCCCTATTCCACTACTGAGGCATGCACATATAGTGGGTCATTTCGGGGGTAGAAAGTCTAAACTGCAAATACCTTCCCCATTCCACATATTCTTTTTTAAACTCCCTTTTCTCTCTTGCAGGAAGGCTGTATACATACATACATAGCCGGATGTGTGTCAGCTTGTGTCAAGCCCTTCTTGCAGGGGCCGTAATATTATGAAATTTTATGCTGATCTGAGCATAATGACAGGTTTTGTTTCAGAGAAGGACAACTTCTGAATGGCTGAACAAGCCATGTACCGTAGAGTGGAGTGAAGCAGAAGGAAGCATCTGCTTAGTATCACAAAATGTAGCCAGGAAGAATGTCCTAAGTTTTCTCATTAGAACAAGTTTGCAAAGAAACCCCTCAGGCTCCCAGTAGCATTCTGTTGTATCGCAGAACGTTACCTGATTTTATCATTTTGCACATTACTAATTGCAAGGCTGCAGCATATGGACACACTATATGCAGAATCTCCATCACAATCCAGTTGCAATTCCCCAGGGTGTTTTACAGTGGCAATTAACGAAACAGGTACTATGGAGACTGGTCCCAGCTGCAGGGAGACTCAACAGGGCCATATAGCAGATGAGATATGCAGCAAATCCCTGCAATTCCCGTTCAAAGTCACGAGGAGAACCTGGGTGCCACAGCTTTTGCAGGTGCAGTAGCAGGAATTGCCCAGGGAGCATGGTCTGGTGGCTTCTGCCTGTTCAGAACTAACCCAGGCAGTTTTCCATCAATATGCTGTGAGGCAGGAACCTAACAAGTGTTTTCACACCACACAATCTTTCTGATGGAGACAAAATACTAAATTCAGGCTAAAATGATCAGAAGGAAGCCTGTTGGAGATAATAGCACTAACTTACTCTGTGCATTCCGTACATTTTTTTTCCCTAATCCTTACTTAGAAATTGTTTCCTAGCTACTTACACTCTAGTTTAAGAGAATTCATCTTTAACTAGGTTTTTGTTTTGAGGGACATAGCCTGTTGTTAGTGTAAGCAGCTTGTTCTTGCATCCATAAAACAGACACTGTTATTTGAATTTCTCAGCTGTTGCCAGAAAAGGGTCCTACATGCTTGCTACAAGAGCTACCTTCAAGGTCATCCTGATGCAAGGGCGTTTTCCTGCCTTAGTACTCAATATGATCATGAAACTTTATGTCTTCACCAAAAATATATGAACACTTGCAAACAGGCACGTTTTACTGTGACACACCACTTAATTATGTTATCCATGTTTAATTTTGGTATTTAAAAAAAAAAAATCACAGTTTCTTACATCAGTTTACCAAGAAGAGTTAGTGTTCTAGTTTTATTACGCTCCCTCAAGCCTTTCATCACTTAAGTGAAATCCTAGAACGATCCATAGTGGTGTCAAATTTTGGTATTCAGATTCCCAGCACAGATCATAGTAGGTTCTTCTCCCAACCAAAACAAGAAGTAAAGGTGACTGAAATACTCTAGCATAAGTATGAACTGATATAGGGCATAGCTTGTAGTGCTCCTGACGTTAGTGCCTCAAGTTGGATAAATCTCCTTTAAAACACAAGCTTTTCAACTTGTATATTCATGCTTTACGCTCCTCTTACTCCTATCCTGTTACCCTGCTTTTCTTCCCCAAAAGCTTTCAGCAGCCTTCTTGTTGCTCATATATCCTTCCGCTCTCACCTTTCAACTCCTACTTGCTTCATCTACAGTACCTTGGTGGTTCATTCCTGCAGCTCTTTACTGGGGCAGCAGGAGTCACAAGGGGAGCACTTCTGTGCTGGAGTTTTGCTGTGCAGAGAAGAGCCCACAACACCAGCCTGCAGCAGCAGTTTACCCAGACTTGGTTCCAGTGTGGTTGACCACACTGTCACAGAAGCTGTTGAAATGGCACAATGGAGGGAACACTGCAGGAAGAGAGGAGTGGTAACCTGGGCCAGCATCACACACTACAACCCCACTGTGTGAAAGGCTAAGCTGCAACCCAATCACATCCCTGCAATGAGGAGGAGCAGTTTATTCAGAAAAGCTGAAGTTTAGCTGGAAAGTTGACAAGGCTGACTGTATAGATGCTTGTAAGTTGAACTTGTCTATGCTCTCTGCTGGGATAGCAAAAGAGATCCCTAGCACCAGGAGATCCTCCCTGACAGGTGTCAAAGCTTGTTCAAAAGCTTGGAGATTGATAGAGTATCAGCAGCAATAGGCATGAACAGAAAAATAACAAATTTCATTCTTCGAAATGGCTAAGCCCTTCCATTTCATAACACAAAAGCAAACCTCTTGAGCTGTATATTTTTATTAGGGTTCTTAGTACTTAAATAAATTTTTCCATGAAGTTTCCTCTAAGGCCTGATTTCTGAGTTACAGCACAATCATCAAGCCTTACAAGACCAAAACAAGGCAAGAAAGCCACAGGAGCACTTCTGTTGTATTTGGCAATATCCCAGATGCAGTCAGTTTGGAAATAGCTATCTATGGCTTAACTGTTGGACTTGGATTGATTCCAAGTGCAATGTTTCGAATTGGGTTTATGATAGCGTGCGTGAGTGTATCCCAGCATTTAAGTCTTTTTGACAATGATTGTCAGACATGAAGCATGACTTCGGAAAACAAACACTGAGGGGTCTATTGGTTCTGCTGATTGCCTTTGGAGACAGTAATGAAAAGAACCAATGTAAAATATGTTCACAAGTGGTATTTTATCAGTTCACACTCCTCATCCAGTGATCAAAAGCCTGTAGCACTTCTTCATTCAAACATATAAAATGCTGATTGTGTTGATTGGTATCAAGCTGACACTTGATCATTTAGTTGATATTCACACTTGGACTGTTTATGGCCCTTTTGAAAAAGATTGAAGTCAGTGAGATTTAAAGCTATAATAACTGTATTCAACTACTGACATACCTACAGAATTGGCTGGGCACCCCTGCTAGCCCAAGCTCTTTAAAAACAGCAGTTCAGAATATTTTTAACTTCCTGCTGTAGAGTTATCTTTTATTGAATCATTAATACTTCTGAAATGAAACATCCTTCAATATAATGACTCTACAGATTAAAATTCCAAAGATTTCTGCACCTTTAAGGTACAGAGCCATTACACAGCATATTGAAACTTAGTGTTGTAGGCACTCCCCCACATCCTCTAAACATACTTGTCTGAAATGTGTTTTATTTTCAAAAGTAATGTGTTATTTCTAACAAAAAAAGACCATGCTTCTGTTTTGCAGAAACTCAGCTATTTTTTCAATGGTTAGAATGTCAAATTTTGTTTTGAATCATCTCATTACTATAAAATTTGATTGGCCAGCCAGCTAGTTTTACTGTGCAGCTTATATGCGGACTCTTTGAAACTTTTTCCTATTGCAACATTTTTAAGATCAAAATGGCAGTTTTGTAATGTCAGTCTTCCTACATTAGCATTTAAAGTTTTATAGGCAATTATGTGAGAACCAATAAAAAGAGAATCCAACCCTGATATAACACTAAGTTCTTTAAGTGTAGCGAAGTATTTCTGCAACTGAAGGCAGAAGTAGGGAGCATTTGTATGCAACATCAGAACTGATATGGCGTTTCATTTAATTTCACCAATACTTTGCTCAATTAAATAGAAGCCTGTAACAGCACCAGTCCATGAACTAAAATAAGAAAAGTCAGCTTCTCAATTCCATGTAAATTATAGTCTTCTATGACTAAAAACCTGTTTCAGTGCTCTTTGCTCTTGATCCATTAGAATAACATAGATTTCATTAACTTTATATGCCTGCAAGAAAACCTCCTTTTTTTTAGAAGTTGATTGTAAACACTTAAAACCAGAAAAAAATAGGTTCTTTGCAGAGAGTCCTAAGTAGAGAGCAGGGCAATGAAACCAGACAAATCTTCAAATAAGCTAGTTTCATTTTTCTTAGAAACAGCTACAATTTTTTTCTTTATACACCTGAAAGAGCCAAATAATGGAATGAGAAATTCTCTTCTTGAGGAACAGCTGATTTCCACAGGTCTGCAGCTGTTGGAGATCATGTTAAAATCTGTGGGCTTTCCTGTGAACTACAGATAGCCAGTTATCATTCAAAAAGGTTTACTAGTGCAGAAGTGATCTAAGCTCTGCTATCACAGTAAGCATTACAGCAGGCAAATATCAGCAAGCCCTTGGGTCAGGTCAGTTTAAAATAAGAGAAAGAAAACAGTCAGTTGCTTTCTTGCTTTGCCTCAGGTTTGATCATTCCAGCAACTGATTTCTTTGTTGAATTCTGTCTATGCATAGAAATAATATCCATGAGGATAATAGAGAAACTCTATAGAATTACACCTCCTGCTCAAGAATTTCAGGATCAGAGAATTACTGAGGCTGACAGGGGCCTCTGCAGGTTATCTACTCCAAACCCCTGCTAAAAGCAGCACTGGCTACAGCGGGTTGCTCAGGGCTGTGTCTAGCTTAGTTCCAAGTGTCTCCAAGGACGAAGACTCCATAAACTCTCTGTGTGTTTCCTTGTGTTCAGGCACTTTCACGTGCTGTCACTTGTGACTAGCTGGGAAAATCAGAAACTGATTTCTTATAATGGCATCAATTTAGCTATGTTCTGCTAAGACATGAAGGGCTTTCCAGAATCTTTATGTACTAACCAGCCAAGCCATTCTGGTGATATTTAGGCTTCATATTCCTTTGAGCTTAAAAATTTTGTAATGAAACTCATACTGTTATTTTTCTAATTGGGAAAAAAGCTGTCCCTCTCTCTTTAATTCTTTCTTTTTCCAAAGCTAGTTCTTTCCATACATCTTGTTGAAAGAGCTCTCCTATGAGTTGCTCTGGGCTACAGCACCGAAAAATGCTACCGTATAAAAAGTACTCCCAAAATTTACTGATAGTGGGTGAGATCTTGAAGAAGAAAGCAGAAGAGAAGATCAAAAAGGCAAGATAGAAATAAGATAAAGGAGACAAATCCACAACTGCACATCTTATCCCATCTGTCCTTCACTGATTCCTTACAATCCTCCTTGGCAGACTGAAAGGGGGAAGACAGGAAGGAGATATCAAGTTGTAAATCGTGTCTATATACTGCTAGATTTATTAGAACAGAGCCTAGTTGATTTCGCAAAAGGAAAGAAGCTGAGAATGACTCATCTTTTGGGGAAATTAAAATATGACCAAAGGTACCTTTTTCAGAATTTCCTTTTTATTTAAAAACACTTGTTTATTCAAGTGCTTTTTGGATGATGGTCCTTAATGAATTAAACTGTTGCATTGATCAGAATATTAATGACCAATACATGGCAAGTGATTACAGATGTATCTTCCCATCTCTAAAGCAGTGTTGTCCAAAACCAAATCCCAGTTTCTACCAAAGTATCAGTTCAGAGAATTTCCTGTTTCATGCATTCTGTGCCCTACTCATATATCCTTTGATAGGTCCTATGACAAGGATCTGAATTTTGTAAGTTGTTCATTTTGCACATTCTCTCCTAAAATACATAGGACAAAACACTATGCACTAGCTACCAGCACAGTATTCAAAATAAGCTATGTATTTCCCCACAAACATCTGCCAAATACAGGCTTACCTTCAGGAGATCTTGCAACTACCTTAGGTCATAACTGAAGAGGCTTTGTACCTAACAGCCATCAGAGCTACTTGTGGAAAACTGAGAATGTCAAGTTAAATCCTGTATTTGTAAAACCGGAATTGTCAAGGATAACCAACATATCTTCTAGGGTTTATTTGTAGAGTGACTTTGTGGTTTTTATTGTATCTTAAATCAAAAGCTTTTGGGACACATAAGCATTTGAACACCCTGATTCTCTACAAGAGACTGAAAGCTTTAAAACAGGAAAAGCCAGTATTCACTCTGTGCCTGAGCAGTTGCCGTAGAGTGAATCCAAGACTGTGCCTTTGCCAAGGAGGAAGCCATAGAAAAGTTTTCTGTATGATCATACTTACACAGTCTTGCAGTGTACTTCAGCTTCATGCCCTGCAAGAGAGGCAGCCTAGGAAAGGAGATGAAGATGTTCAGAACAGTTAGATGCTGCTACCTTTGCAAAGGCTTAAAGGCATCCAGAATGCATACTTCCATTTTAGTGAGCAACTGCTGCTTCAGGTTTGGATTGACACTTGTCATTACACCAGAATGTGAGATGATGTTCCAGTATTCCAGAATGTACAGTTCCACCAAAAGCCGTTCCAGAATTCCCAGAAATACTCCTGTTATTTTTCCAAGCTTAAAGTCCCACTATCTTCCATTTGGGGCAAGTCAAGGAACCCTTTTCAAACTAATAATTGTATAGATTTTATAGAAAACTCTATGTTACGTGCACATAACAGAAGAATCACTATCCAGTGCCTACCTTTTACATGCTGTCTTTTTTCATTTGTTTAAGCCCATCCCATCATTTTCTAAGCAAACCCTCATCTTGGAGCATAAAGGACAAGTAGTACCTGTAGGAAGCTTCTGTTTTAGAAACTAATTCATATCTCCTTGATGGATGCTGCAAACTCTTGAGGAAGGTGGTTACGTATTTCTACATACAGTTCAGGGGAGAAGATAGCAGGAACAGCTCTAAGGCTCTTTATTCTGGCCCAGAATTTCTCATGATATGGCCCTGGATAAGCAGGCCTAATCAGTCTGGAGCTAAGTTGGAGCTGGACCCTCCATGCTGGCTAGACTCATCCAACAAAGTTAAGGTACTTCAGTGAGGGCTTGAGATCTGTAAGATCAGAAGAGATGCACTGCTGGGGGAGACGGGGCAGGTGGAAAAAACCAGGAGCTCTTTAAAACCAAGTATTTGCATCAGAAAAGTAGTACAGACATTAGGATATTCTACTTTAATTTATGCAGTGTTTTCTATCATCTGGATTATTCTAGAGCTCTGCAGAGGCTAGAACTACTAGCAGTAGAAATTGAACTTATCAGGCCTTTGGAATCACTTTCCAGTACTCAGCCTTACACATTACCCTTCCATGAAAAATACATTTGCTTGCTTACTTCAAAACACATTGGAAAATTTGCTGTTATTTTAAGAAAGCTTTCGAGTATGTTATTTCATATTTTTTGGCTGCTTGTGCTTGCTACAGACCCCTGCATTTACCCACTCATTTAGCATTAAGACATTTGTTTCCATTATTCTCTCCAGACTACTCCATGATGCAGCATTTTCCTCTTCCTGTTAAGGCCAATACAGAAAAAAATGAGTCCTCTTTTATTACCATTTTCACCCTTCCTTCAGAGGCAAGATGAGGTGTCCTAACATATACACAACTGCAGTAGACATCCCACCCAGGAAACCACATTTTAAGCCGCTTCAGAGAGTAGTCATCTAGAAGTGAGTTTATGTTCAAAGTCACTACTGCTCAACTATGTATGATAGATACCATGACCTCTTGAAAGCGAATGAGCATAAAATTGTAGCAAGAGCTATTTTATAGAATTGGCATGCATTTCAGGTTTAAATCAGTACTGTACTGACATTCAAGAATTTCAGTCCCCATACAGACTGAGATGAACAGCACTTTTATTTATTTCAGTTACAAGAAGAAAGACAAGTAAACCTTACAACCAGAAAAGGCAATGAAGGCCTCATGAGCTTAGTGAAAACCATTTCATAGTCTAGGCAACGTCATGATTTCTTGAGATCACAAAGAAAGCATACCCCCCTCTTAAACAACTTTTCCTTATTTCTGTAAGGAAGTTTCCTGTAAGAACAGCACACTGATGTTAACAGAATCAAGAGGGACCACCGATGTACAAAGCCTACATTCACCCTCCCACCCCCCACAAAAGGCTTAAGTGTAGATTTTATTCCAAGAAAGGTAACATGCAGTCATGATCACACCTAGAGAAGAGGGGAAAATTAAAGTCTGTTTTGAAATGAAGTCAAATCATTACTCATTAATGAAGTTAAATGAAGATACTTTTTCACATGGCAGTGTACTTCACAGGTAAAGAAAACTCCCCTTATTTTAAGCCAATGCTTATCTGACTTTTGTAGTAAAGAGAAAATAGCTTACATAAAAACTGACCCCCCTACCAAGCGCTCTAGATAAGAACTATGATGTAAGAAAAGTGCTAGAAACCTGTGGGAGAAATTACTATACAAAGTGTCATGTGCAACCCCCCACCCTCGACCCCCTTGCCTAGAGTTCGGTGTATTTACTGAAGTACAATAGAAAAGATGGACTTCTGGAGTGGTTGACAGTGGGATACAGTGCTACAGGTTGAACAATATCCACTAAAGGACAACCCCAAGCATGCATGTACCCCACCACAAGGGAAAGATGTGCTTGAGCTTCCCAACCTGCTTATTTCTGCAGTTTGCTCTAGTATTTTCTTCCTTCCTCATTACCAACTTAATCCTTGCAGTCCTTTGAAGGGACTACTTTACAAAATGTCTATAATTCTGGATTATTTGACAAAAAAATTCACTTGCTATTTTAAAGAGTACAGAGCTGGAAAAAGAAAATCTTACAACTCATGTCTTCTGTTCCTCTTTTAAGTAATATTGGACCTAGAAACATGAGGAAGTACCAGACCAAGGAGTGTTTCATCATCCTTCTCTGTTTGAACGATACAGCAGAGGCAGACAATAACTTCTTCAGTCAGTCTCTAGTCGGTCAGTTCTGGTGCATTTCACCTGTGCTTTATGTCAGTTCTCAGTCTCCTCCCTCACTTAAGCAGTCAGGGAGATATTTATTACACAGTACTCACAGTAAGTCTCGGAATTTCAGGCAGACCTTTTAATTCCCCAGGAGTATCCTTCTGGTTTAGTGAAGACTTTTGAGTACCTTAACTTACATTCATTCTGGAGGCAGCCACCATGATTCCATTTACCCCAAGAGCTATTTGGAGTGGGGCTGTTACCATCTTGAAACTGCAGTTTAAAGGTAACGGGTAACACAGAAGATACTTTCTGTATTTCCAGTGAAGGAGCTGAGAAAAAAAAATCTGTAAGAAACCATTGCTGCAATTTTATTTTAACAAAAGGGCAGATTTATTCATGTTTACAAACAAGTTTCAAAAACAAAAAGGAGAACATGTATGCTACCTACTAACAACCTTTCAAAATGCCAACAGCCCTCATGCTGCATGAAGGATTCTATAGATTAGAAAAAAATCACAGTTCCACTCACAGTTCACCAAGACAGCACTAAACTAACATGATTAGACAAAAACAAAGGACTAAGATTCTGATGTATTTTGATTTAATCCATTTTGCCCGAGATAACAGAAATATTTCAAGCAAGTTCCATCACGTATTGATGTCCTGCATTAAACAATCCTACTAAGTTCTGAACAAAAGTTATTCATTAAGTTTCTCAAAATTTTTAAAAATTAAACAGTTGTTTCAAAACCATTAAGTAGTAAATGTATTTAAGAAACTAATTAGGACAGAGGCCATAACTTCATTAGAACACCACTGCTCATGTTTTTACAAAGCATTAGTGTTATCTATTTGGCTATTAGTAGTAGCAATTTATCTACAATATTTAACAAGGTAAATTGCAGGCAAAATTTAGTACAGTTTCAATAGAAACACCCTTTTCCTGAAAATACAGCAGTATTTGAAGGACTAGTTTTTTTGGTTTTTTTGTTTTGTTTTTTTCTTCTCTGCATCATTTATAAGGAAGCTTCCCATCTATGAACAGGAACAAAAAAGTATCTACAAACCTTGTAAACAGATCTGTATCATTTATAAACATAAATAATCCAAATTATTAACAGCCAACAGCAGAAATTAAAGTATCGATTCAATGATCCAGGGCCTCCTTGCCCTTCCCAGCTTTCCCCTCAGAAAAGGATCATGATAAACTAAAGCTCTGCTAACACACTGTTCAGGACCATTCTTAGTACAACAGATGATCCACAGGTCACTTATGCTGAGTTACTGTTTATCTGTCAGAGTTCATTATTACTCCCACCCCCAGAAAAGCACCCTCCAGTCTGGCAGAAAGCTTTTTTTAAAAAAATAAATCTACATTCGTACAAGTGTTTCTTCTGTTGAAGTCCAAGACAAGAATATCATCTTGTCCATCATAATGTGTGAAGAGACCCAGTTTCAATTTCTTTACAATGCAGCTAGTGTGTTAACATTCAGCTTACAATCAGAGTGATGTTTCCAAACTATGTAGTGGGCTCCCTGGGGATGAAGAGGTAGCAGACTTGTTCTTGTCTGTTGTAAGGTGAATTCCACTGTCAACCGCATTGTTATTTCTATTGGGAGAGGGAGGGGGACTAGAGTTGCGTTTTGTTGGAGCATCATCTTCAGCATCAGTATCATCAATAAGGGGAATATGAGGCTCGGAGTCTTCTATTCTAAACTCAGGATGCGTCATAAAATTGTGAATTGAACTTCGTGTCTCAGGTTTCTCTAGCCCCTCGTACAAGGAGCTACGAAATGCATTCACCACTCGGATCTGTAAACAAAGAAAAAATGTTGTTAAAATGCTGCAGATTTACTGATAATGGCATGGTTCTTATGAGTTTGAATCCACAAACAGCTAGACATGAGTGAATAAAATTTGTATGATGCAGTGGAACTTGCAATAAACTGTAAAAAATGAAGAGCATTTCAGTAGAGCACTGCCAGTACACAGTAGGAATAAAAATTGTGAAAGTACTGCAAAAAGCTGAAGGGCCCTAAAAATTCAGACATGGCACTAAAATTGTTTAATTATTTAACATGGGCTAAGCATTTTTCAGAAGTGAGGCCAACAAATATTTACTTATTCACAAATTAAGTAAATCTCAATGAGTGTTTTTATTGAATATTTAGGTGAGATTGGAGGGAGGGAAGGAGGGGAGAGGCTGAAAATAAGTTAGGGGATAAAAGGGTCACTAATTCTCATGCTAGGAATTAGGATGTCAACTGACTATGACAAAGCCAAGCAAGTGTAAGCCAATGTCACAATGAACGAACATTTACAAAGTCATGCAAAAAAGGATACCGCTGTAACAGCTGTAAATATTCGAGTATATAGCCATTTACCACGCTAGAGAAAGCTCCTTAGTGAACGTGCTTTGGAAACTTAAGACCAGAACTAGGAAATTGAATACTGTATCATACAGTTTAGTAGCCAGGACAGGTTGTAACTTTGAAGAGACTATTCAAGTAGCACCAAGTATGGGAAAAGCAGGATGATCAGCCTTTGTGCGAGTCTTCAATTTACATTGAATTCATGGACAAAATTCCCAGGCTGAGGACTGTTTCCTGTCTTTTTGTTGTTAAATATTTTTTGGATAAGAAAGCTAAGCTAACAGAATTCATAAATAAACCTTTCATAGTTAAATTAGATAGAAAAAAAATTACAGCTTTGTTTTGCAAATTGTGCGTGTCCAGGCTGACTTGGATTTAAGCTTTCCAAACTATTATTTGAATGATGAAATCAGCTGCCCACACCCCTTTTCTCCCATGCTCCATGTTTCCCTGACCAACTAGAGAAATTCAGGATTCATTCTTGAACTGATAAAACAAGTAAGGTGATGCAGAAGTCACTGACCCATTTGTCCAACACTTTTCCCAAGATAGTTTCCCCCTACTGTTGACTCCCTATTCAATTCTCGACATCCCTACCCTGAGCACATCTCCAACAGAGCAGTGTGAAGTAGTGTTAAATAGTAAGCAGCAGAGCAATTCTGTACTAAACAAGAACTTGCTGTTACAAACAGCAAGTCAAATTTAAAGCTTTTTTTAGTGCATCCAAGAGGACTTGTTTCAAGCTGAGAAATACATCATGACTAGTGTTTCCAGAGTTCCTCAACAGAAAAAATAAAGTGACTTCCAGGTGAAGGAATGAAGCTGGAAGGTCAAGCAAATCAAGAGCAGAGACTTCAAAACAGCTAAGATACACCACGGAAGTTCACTGTAAACAGAGAAGGGCTCCCCAAAAGCAATGTGTTAAATCAAATTGGTTAAATAGAACCACTGCACATGATAAAGTTTTATGTCTAGACTGTGTTCTTTGACCTCTAGAAATAGCACTGTTTCCCCACCTCTGCTCCCTCAGACCACTTACACAAAGAATTTTACTCCAAAGCTATAATGTCCCCATTTTCATACTTCAGGTACGTGCTGAGCCCAATTAACCATGGAGGCAAGGGAAGAGGGCACAGGGGATAAGGGGATACAGGGATGGGGCACGCACTCAAGGGGAAGGACATAACTACCAGTGAGAGGAGGACAGGAAAGAGAGCGAATGTGCTGGAGAAAAGATTACAACAGCAGCTAGTACTTTACTGTTCAGCACATGAAAAAAACTGAGCACTCTGTCAAGGAGTTGGTGCGTTATATGAGGTTTAAACAAGACCAGCCAGCTGCCTAAACTGTCTTGGCACTTACCAAGAAAATTAGCAGTGACAATGCCAGACTGAAAGTTTGCAATGACTTTATTTGGCATATTGCATTCTACTGTGCCATTTATGTGGCAAAATGAAATATGAATGTCTCATGGGACTGTTTTTTCATTGCTTACAGATGAGAATTTAGAACATCAGCAGCAATGAAAAACAGTTCTGGCTTAAGAGGATAGCTGTAATTATCACAGAATATAAGCATACCCACAATAAAGGCTTGGTTCCCATGCAGAATGCATACTACACAAGTAGACTAGACACTCCAGCAAGCCCAGGACCCTCAGAGTCCAGCCACAAGGGCAGAAATCAAACTTTCAGCACTTTAAAAGGAAAAATATAGTGTTTTGAAGGCTCTATTTTCAACCACTAAAGATAATTAGACTAGAGGGATAACTATAAATAAATCATGTAAGTGAGGTGCAAACAAGACAATTTGTTAAGTGTAATTCATACTGTCATCAGGCCTTCCTCATATTAGTACCAGAATAGCAAGGAATGCAGTTGGCACTCCAAATCCTCCTAACCAGATGGCTGTTTAAGAGTTGCAACCTTACTTCACAGGAACTATTTTCCAACAAGCAGCTCCAAAAAAAGAGACAATAACACATCTGCTTCCCATTAATCTATATTAGTTCTCAAAAGTTATTCTTCTGGAAGGTGTAGCAGAAGGCTGTAATAGTGAGGATAAAAAACTAGTTCTCTGCTATGGTAGCTCTGTATCTGCATTGGTCATTTGATGCAATGAGATGCTGCAGTGCCCAGTAGATTCTGCTCAAATAGCAGCATGGAATGACATTACTCTCTGGAGAATTCTGAATGTCTAATTAATGTTCTGGAGTGTAGTTAGGGATACAGGTTACCAATTTGCATTTTAACTAGGAGATGCAATCCTGTGCATCCTTAAGTGTTAAATCTATTTTTCATTTTGTGTTCTTGAGGCATGCAAATTTGTGAGCTGAGCTTCTCAGTACTACTGCAAGGTAGGGAAATACCTGTCTCACCAGTGGAGAACAAATACAGAGGTAAATACCTGTGCAAGCTCACACGCGAATTCTGGCCAAGCCCAAAAATAAAAAATAAATTTAAAAAAAAATCTGAAGAGACCATTTCACTTAAGACAGCTCCTGAAATTAAGGGTCTTCATCCATCTGGTAATCTGAAAGTTTAAGCAGGGAGGGGAAGGGGGAGCAGCAGCCCTCTCAGAGTTATTTTTAAAACCTAGGAAGTCTCTAGGAAGTTAGGGAAGAAAGTTAAACATGTATTAAGATGGAAAACTCTGAACAAAGATATTGGCTATCAGTATTCAACTACAACTACTATGCATCTTCTGGTTCCAGAGTTTAGGCCTACATCCAAGAGTAAATAAATCTCCAGCCTCTACAGAGAGGAAGGCTGAAACTGAAATGCCACTTAGAGCACAATATAGAGAGGGTAGAATTGAGGTGAGACAAACTTCTCTTTCACTGACGGCTTATGAACTGCTCCCAGAAGAACCTAGAGAGGAAAAAGAACCCTTCAGATTCAAATGAAAGTTTCACCATTTAATGCTTAAAACTTTTTTCCTTTCATATTAGCTAATTCATATTTCTTCTGACTTGTATGCGTTTTAGAAGCCTTGTTTCGCCACCTGAATCCTGATGTTGAAAAAGTTGTTATTCAGTAAATAAGGTCCAACGAAAGCAGAGATTCATTAAGTTCCTTACAGGCTACAAAGAAAATGCATTTAGTGCTCCGTGTTCTAACTACATTCATAATTTCAACATACCATTTGCTTCCAAATCAACTTGTTTACTCAAGTATTGTTTGTGCTGCAGTGCAAGAGATCTATTTTTGTTGACCTGGGTCCATGATTATACAGTTAATTCACTTATTCAGTGCAAGTCACCCTAAGAGGCATATACTCGAAAATTTACAACAGTTTTCCCATTTTATCTTAACAATCCCTCTGTACACAAATGGATGAAGGCACAGGATGTGCAGGCTCACAGCTTTCGCATTTAAAGTCTTTTGTTGAAACTGTTCCACCTGTTCTCAGCCCTCTAAGAAAAAAAAGTCTTGAGGACTCCACTTTGTGGAAGAGCTCTATAAAAGCCTGAACGATGATTTTAAGTACTAAGGAGAAAATGAGAAACGTTAGGTACGTGAATTAGGAAATGTTAATTTCATGCACTTTAGGAACACACACTCACACCCCACAGTAGTAGAAGCAGTAGTAGAGGAAAACACTACATGTGTAGGGGTAGAAATATTTGTTACATCATGGTGCTGGCTGGCGATGGAGGGTTGCCGCCTTAGAGCCCCCTGAATGGTACTTCCACTCTGGAAAGCATTCACTACATCCATCTGCAAGGAATCAGAGATTGTGACAGCTTGCTCAGCAAGAGAGAGAGAGAACAAGAGAAAGGACCATCCCATCTATAACACACAAAAAGTAAAGAGAAAAGGCACTTTTTAAAAATAGAGCAGATACACAGGCAAGAGTTGCATTTAAAGCTGAAGAAAACAGAGGACCCTGAGGGTTTACACATCCATCCATACCCCCACACTGTCACACCAGTTAGAACAGCCACCTTAGTCAAAAATAGAGAGATTTCCCTCATAACACCCACTGCATCCTACCTTTTTCAAGACCATACCTGAGTCTGTATCCTGTTCAGGCCCCTAAACCACAAGATCTGACCACGACGCAATTCTCTCTCAGCATGATCAATCTCTTCTACATCTTCTGCTAGTTCTTCTTCAGGAATCTCTTCCTTTTGTGTTCCATGACCAGCTTCTTTAAGGAATTTCAGACGGCTGGTTGGAATTGTTGAAATCAACTAACAGTGAATGAAATATATAAATCAGGATTATTCTTTTTTTAACAACAAAAAGAGTAATACCAGTCTTAAGGCTTAATATGATATCCTGCATACAATTAGCAAAGTTGAAAAAACTAATTATATAGACAGGATGAGTGTATCAACGTAAAACAATCACTCCAGCTGAATAGCTGAGAAGCTGTGAATATACTTACTACCTCAACCAAGGTGTGAAATTAAACTTGGACTACAAAACAACCTTGCCAGGGACAAGGAGTTCCACATTAACATTACTTGACAATGCCAGGAAGGAGCAGTACTGAAGCTACAAAAGCCATTAATCCTGTAGATTGTACTTGTATCTAGAGCTTTTAGAGTTTCATCAGTTTGATAAGCATGACATGTCACCTCAAGTGGGACTTCTGTCACCTAAAGTAACCACAATTAATTCAGAAATACAGAAGAGACATTCATTCATTTGTGACCTGGAAGATAATCAATCCATTTGCAAGGTGAGTGATGTTTCCAAAACTGTATGCATTTAAACCTGTTACTTTGCTACTTGGTGTATAGCAGTTTATGTACATTAAACTAAACAAAAGCTACGTGTGGTTTAAGGGGAGTCATCTTTTGATACATTATATCTAGCAGATCCAGATCAATTCCAAGACTGCTTTCCTTGATCCTCACAAACCTAGAAGACCATTTCTGCAGCTGCAGAGGAAAAAAGACTGCTCCAAAAGCAAGATAAACAGCCCTTTATCCTGAAACTGCTACTATGAATGCTCCCCAGCTCACACTTCAGTTTCTATTATTCTCAGAAAATTAAAGCTCTTTGACTTTAATGAGATGCTAGAGCAGCACAAACTGCAGCAGGGAAGTTTTGCCCTTGAAAGACACTTCAGGTCAAAGGTATTTCAAGCCATCTCGATTCTCTTCTAGGCTACTTTTAAACCTCAGAGTGACTCTATTTGATTTTTTTAAATAATTGATTTTCCAGAGAACCTTGTTAAAAAGCTTAGTCAATTTTAGAATATATGCCTATGTAGGTATTTACAACTAAAATTCATCCAACCAATTTGATGGTGAAACATGAAGTGTCTTTTACTTAGTGGAAGGAAAGAAACTGTAATGGAAAACTCTTCATGTGGTATGAAAAGTTTAGACAACTATGTCATTAAATAATAGAAAACTCTGTAGCTCTAAAGTTTCACGTAAATAAGCTTGCTGCTTACAAGCACTGTTGTGCATGCAATAGTAATGACACTCTGGGGGGAGGGGGAAGGACATAGAAGTCCAAATGTAATGGCTTAATAGGGGGGCGGACGTTTCAATTATGTCACAGTTATGCAAATGAAGATTAAAGAGAAAGTTGATTTGAGTTTTGCTGCATTTCTTGCTGCTCCAGGAGGCTCTTAAATCAAGAAAACACTGGCAAGTTTAACAATTCTGATTTTTCAAGAAAACCATTAAGCACCAAGTTAAATATATTTTAACATTAGCGTGTTCATTGCATCTTGTATTCTTGCAATGTTTTCTGATACTCTTATCTGACTGAAGATATAATTTCATATTTAAAAGGTAACTACAGCTGCTTCTAGTTAAAAATTGCTAAACAAACCAGCCACACCATCTAGTCATGAAATGTAAATGATTGACCAGCTCTAAGGAAAGAATATTCGACTAAGGACTTTCTAGCTATTGAACGAGTCAATTTCAATTAATATTTACAGTTAGTCTCCATATATTCATATAGTCCACTTGAAAGACCTGAGTGCTAAAGATGGTGTATTTGCATTTCCCATTTTAAGTATACTATTGCAAGTAGATATTTGGCATTTTGAAAAATGCTAGTTTACCTGGCCCCAAAGTAGTGTGCCCATGCCCAGGAAAATGGACCACAGCCACTGTTCAATGGAGAGTTCTGAGCAACTGAAAGGCTTTCCACCAAACTGCACAATAACTATCTGTGAAGAACAACATAATTAAACATGTTACCTGTTACTACAAAATTCCCTAATGCTTAAAGATCACAACAGACAGCTCTGCAAGAGGACAGAGGATTTCCCATCTTATTAAGTATACTCTTTCACTGTCTCAGCAGTTTGAGCAAGTTTCCAAACCTAAGCCATATTCTTACACTTTTCAGTATTTTAAGAACTACCCATTTTTTCTCAAATGTCACACTCATGAAAACCTATTGACGCCTCAATTTTGCTTGCAGTTTTTTCCCCTTCATTTCACAATTACAGCATGTATTTGATGCTACAAATGCACAGTGATTACTTTTGATATGAACACCCATCTTGGAAGTAAGTCGATTCATAAACTTGTATTAACAGAATTCATAGATCCATAAGACACGAAATATCTCAAAAGTAATTCTACAGAATATTACTATGTATCACATTAGTGTTAAATATCAGACTTTAAATCACCACGTGTAGTAAACCTTGGGGGAAGGGGGCAGAGATCTCAAAAGCTAAATTAAATGAGCTCCTACTGACTTAGCTATTACAACAAGCTGTATGGGCCCTAATGAGCAAGGTATCTCTCTGCACAGGAATTATATGCATGAAAGTCTGCCCTGGAGAATCAACAATTCAAAGTAGCAGGGCAGGCATGAAAAGGAGACAGTATTGACCATTAAGTAGGACACCTGACAGCTGAAAAGGCAAAGAGTATCTTCTGTTATTAACTCAGAATAAAACACTGACATGACAAATCAGGAGTTGGGAAGGCATTCAGTCTGCCAGATTTATAAAGGGAACTCAGTATTGCACAACAGTCAATCTGCTGCATATGTAACCCCAAAAATAAGAGTAGCTTTCTGAACAAGTGTGATCTATAAAAATCTGAACCTGAGAGAGTAAGTGCCCTGACTTAATGTGAAGCAGCAGTGCATACATTTCCAATTCTTGAATTCATATGACTTCCATCAGCTTCATGAATTATCAAGTCTAAGGAGAAGCTTAATTTGTAGGTTATATGTCCCAAATAACTTAATGCAAAATGAAAATAGGTATATTGATTTGTTGGTTATTTCTTCTGATTAATTAAAGCGAAGGCTATTTAGAGGGTGAAAATATTTCTTGTAAACTGTTTTCTGTAGATTCAGTTTTAACTTGTTGTTTCTCAACACCAGCATGTGAACTCAATCACTTGAAGATAATTTCATTTCCTTTGTTAGCATAAACTGAGTTAACTAACTAGCTTTTATAAATTCCCCTATGTGTCCCAACAGAAGGTCCCTGGACATCAGGTTTTTTTTCACTTAAAACAGCACCTCTACAGTATATAACCGCAGGTATCACTGATTCTTGCGCCAGTAAGGTAAAAACTAATACTTAAATTTCTAAAGCTTATTCATGTCCTAATCTCATTAAGAAAATAAAAGAAATTGTACCTTTTCTACAATTGTTTAAATGGACTCTCATTCAGATGCACAGGCAGATATTATAAGGAAGATTTAGGGGCAAGGGATGAATGAACAGATGGCACATATAACTTCTTCATATTTTGCCAAGAGACTAGAACACTAAGATAAAATTGAAGAACTAGAAAGTTCAAAAGGTAACTACAAATACTACATTTCCAGCATTACCAATTTCAAAGAGGTCTTACCTGAAAACCCCATCTAGCTGCATGTACAACTAACTTATTGTGTGCTTTACTCTGAAGGCTTTCCACAACGCAGAAATTAGATCTCTGGCACTAGTTGATTGGCATTTCCCAGGTAAGCGAGTACATCAGTGTACTAAATGCATTTTCCCCCCACCCTCCAAGAATCTGCTTACCTGCACAACAAATGTCCCCAGCACAATGGAACAGAAGATAGCATTGTTAAAGATTCCTTCAAAAACGTTTCTTTCACCATGAATTTTTCGGGCATTAATTTCATTAAAAAGCTGCATCATCACAAATGTATTAAATACTATGGTATAATGCTCTGAAGGAGGAGCGTGCAGAGGTGCATTTCTTCCACTATCGATATCAAAAATTTTCTCACCTGTATATAAAAGGCATTTATGAACAGCTTAATTAGTGTCTTTACACACACACTACAACAAAAAATAGTTTTAAAATTGCATCTCTCTACAACATTCAGAATAACTTTGTAAAGCCTCAGTATTCTTACCAGCAAACAGGAGCGTGAAGACCACTACAAGCTGGTAGAATGCATGACCCAAAATGTTCTTCATCATTGTACGAGAAATCAAAGGTTTGTTTCTACCGTAAGGCTTCCGCAGCAGAAGAGCTTCAGTGGGTGGTTCTGTTGCCAGGGCAAGAGAAGCTAATGTGTCCATTATGAGATTTACCCACAGCATCTGCACAGCTTTAAGTGGAGAATCCTATAAAGATAGATACATAAACCCTCCAATAGAAGTGCACAAATTACAGCTATTAAAGGCATTTATTATACAATATTGGCATGTTCTGAAGAGCATTATGTTGTTTGGAATACTACTGAACTGAAAGTTTGAACTCAAGGAGTTAATCGATCATGACTTTTTAAACCTTTTTTAGCGGAAACGATCCCCCACTGGTACATACTTGTGTTATGCAGGCTCCTGTAAAAGCAACAATTACAGCTACCACATTGACAGTAAGTTGGAACTGAAGAAATTTGGAGATGCTGTCATAGACGTTTCGTCCCCACATAACTGCTTTAACAATACTGGTGAAGTTGTCGTCTGTAAGGATAATATCAGAAGCTTCTTTAGCTACGTCTGTTCCAGCAATACCCTGGTACAAAAAGAAAAACATTATGAAATATAACAGGATGCACTGACTTTTTATGACAAAAGCTATTATGTCCTTGGTCAGCATTCACTTGGATGCACCACGTCTGAAGGACTCCTTTAATGTACACATCTAAAGACCTATTGAAACAAGTTCTACTTGCAAGTTCTGCTCAAGCATGGGAAAATGTAAACAAGCAAACAAAATAATGTTGTCTTTAAAATAAAAACCTTAATACAAATTTGAAAGCTGACAGTAAAGACACATTAAGTTCTCCCAAAGAAGTGTTACTGAATCCTGTTCAAGCTGAAGGCCACCAGATGGTGCAGTGCTGCAGTCCTTTTGTTGTAAGGATTCCAGCAGCAGGCAACACTTGTGCTTGCAACACAGTAGAATGATAAACATTACCGAAAATCTTTTGCGGAAGGGCATTAGCATTGAACAGTAGAATATGTAATGTCATTGAATATGCATTGCAATGCAACATGACATTCTTAAATTTTAAGCACCTCTAGAGTCTCCTACAGTATCCAAACAGTTATGTTCTCTGTAATGATGCTTGAAGACAGCTGCTTCAAATATCGTTTATTTTTCTTTTGGCATTCCAAACCCACTAAGTCAATACCAAATTTAATGATTCTTATTCTTGATGTATTATTTTGTCAAGGAAAAGGTGCACCTTAAAAGGCACCTTTAGATATCATATAGTGGATGGTATATTTTAAGTGCTATTTAGATAAGCAATTAGAGAAGATAGTTTCTTACATGGATGAACAGACGGCAACTGCAGGAAACCTTTAAAACAGATAAACAAATCTGCCCCTGACAGTAGCAACTACAGCAGCTATACCATACCAGAACATAGATACTTGTTAAGACAAGATTGTTACAGTCTAGAGAACATTTCATACGCAGCTGTCAAATTTTTAAGTTATGTTTTTGAAAACAGCTCCTTGAGAATGATGTGAAATCTCTTTCCCATTTTTTCTCTCAGGAGTAGAATCTGACTCAGTGTTTCTTTTTCTGCATGTGGTAAGGAAGAGTGTGGTCTTTATTTTTTTTTGCCTTCAAATGCTTTGAGGCTACAGTGACCTGCCGAGACCAAACTGTACCTATTACATTTAAGGCTGAGGAGAAATCTTGTGGCAAAAGGAAGCTTGAGGAATCTGTCTTACTGTCTGTCTTGAAAGACAGCTGAAACCCACATACTTAAGGCATGAGTCCATCCAGTATTAGCACTTAAAAGCCAAGACATGGTTTGGCAGCCGCATGAAAGGGAAGCTGAGAAAGCCATGTAATCTAACGAATCATCCAGACAAGTGCAGATCCTACACTGTCATAAAATTCTGTTGCTTCAGATGTACTAGATATGGCTTCCAAAGCATTTTAAACGTCAACTGGCAGTTCCTTTCATTATGGCCCTCCTGTTCCTATGTATCCTTTAATGGGAAACAGATGATTAAGCTCATTCTGTACTGCATATAAGCTTTGCTCAAAGTCAACATATAGTATTCTATTTACTGCCTAAAGTGACTTTGTTTTAATGTTGAAAATGTTTCAGAAATCTTCAGTATTCTGTTCCAACACTTTGCAACAAGGTTTTGTGTAAAAGATTTTTGATTTGCCAGTAACTGGCAATCTGCATTTTTCAAAGTTTTCTTCAATGGTGAATGCCACAAGGATATTTTCCATCAAATAAAAACACAGTTAAGTTGGAATGTTGACTTCATTAACACAGTTGTATACAAGCCTCATGAAACAAGGTTCTTTAATTTCAAGTGATTTGATAAGTTATTGATAAAATATTGAAGATAAAAAAAACAATCATACCATAGCAAATCCAACATCTGCCTTCTTCAAAGCTGGACCATCATTGGTACCATCACCAGTTACTGCTACAACTTGCCTCTGGTCAAAGACAGTGCTGTCAATTATACCTAAAACAAAATAACATAGAAGTGTTACAGTTCTAAATTGAAACACAGCACAGACTTAATCTGAAAGAGAAACCCAGTTTTTGTCTTTGTCAGTCATAAAACAAAAACAAACAAACAAACCAAAAAAAGGTCTCATTGGCTTCATTTCTCAAGCAGGGAGAAAAAATGAGTTGGAAACAACTTCACAGACATTTCCCATTGTTCAGTCCTAATTTTTTTTCCTAGAAGCGTGGAAAAAAAGAATCTATCTTTACTTAGAAGCTCAGAGAATTTTTACCTACCTTTTACTAAAGTGTGTTTGTCAGTGGGTGAAGATCTTGCAAGAACACGAAGCTTTGGCCAAATTTTATCTATTCGCTCTTGCTCTATCTGCAGAAAGAACATTGGTTATATTTCACACAGGTAGAAGACTTAGAATATCTTGATCTACTTGATGACACAGTCAGTATGCTTACCTCTCCTTTTTCATTGCGTATTCTCCTGTTAAAGTCTTTGCCCTCTAAACACAGGAAGTCTTCACCAGGATTCAGAATACCACATTTTAATGCAATAGCACGAGCAGTGTTAATGTTATCACCAGTGACCATACGTACAGTTATGCCTGCACGTTGACACTTTTTTATTGCATCAGGTACCTGGAAGCAAGGAAAAAACCCCACAGGCTCACAGACTGTACATTAGTTAAATAAATCTAGACATGTGAATGAAAGGAATCTTTATGGCTCAGGACAGGATAACTGTTATTTTAAAATGAAAACTGTAGTTATGGAATATTTAAAAAAAAATTAACAGACGACAATTCTTTTCCTAAAAAACCACAAAAATGGCAATTCTGGCAAGAGGCTTTGTGTCTCTGTTACGTCAGTTCACCTCCCTCCTGCAATTTGTCAAATACTGCAGCAATCAAAAATACCACAAAAATCCTCGTGACATATTAGGCTGTACTGAATACTGGCCTTTTATTTCTGATTATGTGAAATGAACTACAGCTCATACTCCACTACTTCACCCATGACTTTTACTGAAGTGACAATAGTGCAGATCAGCCCCGATTTCCACGTGCATGGGATATTAAAGCTTTCACTATTGAAAAACTTTACAGCTCAACCACAAGCCAAACTCCTTGCCCTCAGTTCTCAGGTGACAAGCTCACCTCTCTCCATCGTTCTCCATGAGAAGCTGGTAACAAGCACAATGGCTAATCTTATCCAAACCAAAAGTCCTAATATTTCAAGTGGTAAAAAAATATCAAGTTGTTTCATTTGCTGAGACCCTGCACAGTAAGCACCTTAAGTTATTAGTTTGTACAGAGCTTCAGTAACACAGCATAAGTGACATTAAGTAGTTTTAATCTGCTTTTATAGCTCCATTAACTTTCCCTTCAAGCAATTAGATTTTCATTTATTAACTATGCTTAAGGCATACAATAGCAGTTCAGTTTCTTGTACTCTGCACGATGAAAAATATGAATCCCATGTAACAGAATCACTGCAGCTTAGTGACCCTACCTCAGGTCTCACAGGATCTTCAATCCCAACAACAGCAATGCATGTCAGACCAGTAACGATATCATTTTCATTGTCCCACTCCGGCTCAGGCTCCCCTGCTGGGAAGTCTCTGAATGCCAGGCAGATGGTTCTGAGACCTTCAGAAGCCATTGGCTCAATTACAGTTTTCACAATATCATCGCGGTCCCTAGGTCTAAATACCTTTGGTTCTCCATTAGCACTCAGTATTTTGAAGCACCTGGAAAGAAAGGTTTGAAGAGTTATCCAATTTTAACCAGAAGTTCAACCCACTCTTTGGCTTATTAGTCAACTCCAATAGGTTTCTATAAGCTTTGTTTTTGCTAGACTCACACACACATGCACAAAAAGCCAGTAGTGGCATCTCTAAGGTAATCTTCTCCATATACACTTTATTTCTTCAGTTGCAAAACATAATTTCTGTAGAAAGTTAACTGAGCCAGTCATCCTAGGATGAAAGTGATGCTCAATGAATTTCACATACAAACATCAGTTACCTCCCAGAAGTATCCATGTCTCCACTGTATGTAAACAGACTGGTGTCTGCACTGGTTGAGTCAGGCAATCCAGTTTTAAGTTCGACAAAATAATCCCACTTCATTAACAGCAATAGTCTCAGAACTAAGTACACTTTCAGAACATGCATGTACTGCTTAAACAGCTGCAAGCACTAAACTTGCAGCACTATAAGCAAACTCAAAAACTGCCACCCTTCAGAACAGAAAGGTTTGCAGCCTTTCCCCTCCCCCCCACAATCTAAGTTCAGAGAATTCAGAGTATCTGGTATGTGAGGCAATGTGAAATATTAAATTAAAAACAAATACCTCAACTGAATAAAGTGTTTGTATAAGAGACTAGATTCACCACTATGCACTCTAGCATTTCAATACAGGCTCTCTTAGTTATGTTTCTTCCTGCCAAAGATGCCACTGCTTTCACAGACAGCACTGCTTTCACACATGAATATTGAATATAACACTACCAATGATTTTGAACAAGAAATTTAGTCTTGTTCATGTGTCCTTCACAAAGTTTTGCCATAAAGTAACACCATCATGCATTAGTTTTACAAATTAGTACTAATGCAGCATCAGAAAAAAAAATTTCATTACTTTTATTAAATATGAAGTTCCGACCATGCAGATCTGCAAAGATGACTACTGTTACAGTTAAGTCTTTAGTGCAAGGATTTCGGGAATTCCCTTAAAGTTTCCATCTCATACAGAAAATGAAAATGAAGCAGTCCCTTAGAGGTTCAAAATTCGTATCATAACTGAAATTTGAAGTCTATGTGAATTTTCTAATTTTGGTTATCTATTCAAATGTCAGCAATCATTAAGGCTATCTAGTGTTAGCTGCAGTCATAAGACTGGTGACAAATTCAAACATTCCAAAATGACTAAAAACATGTAAATGAGCTCTATGCAAAGACTGCATTGAAACTCACTTCAAATATTTGACTTAGTGATAAGGAAAGAAAAAAGAATCTGCTCTACTTGCAAAAGTTTCTGCACTTCTTTTACACTTCTTAGTGACTCATTTGTGTCTTATAAATGTTCATGTTAAAGTTTCAGTATTCAAGTGTAGTTATATATGTTATAAAAGAGAAGGAGCAGCACAACTGACAAACCAAGTTACAGGTACTGCATGGGAAGCAGCTTATGATGGCTAAGTCTTTTTCCTATTCAGTGCATACTCTGAAGTAGTTTCCTATTTGGATTCTATTACAATAATATCCAAATCAGTCTAGGTTTTCTAATTCTTTGCCAAATGTCCTTAATATTAATTTTCTTATCTCAGTTAAGTCAACCTCATTGATGAGGTTTGGCTTAAAATCTAGGTACACGAAAAAAATACATATTTTAAGTTCCATAACAAGGGGAACAAAAGTCCTTTGGAGATTGACTTTTTGTTCTGAGCACAGAAGTTGAGGAGAAGGAAAACTTCATCTTTTTTCTTTAGCACATTACTACTTTCCTAGACAATGATTTGGGGAGCTATTAGCAAGCAAAAAAGTAAATTGAACTGATGAATATAATCTACGTGCTACTCAGACTAAAAACACTTTGACATTAGTACCAAAATGGGCCTGGCTACCAACGGCTGTTCCTAGAGAACATGATACATACATGTTTGACGTCTCTCCTCACCTAGTTAGGAGTTACCACAGCTGACTTCACACTTGTAAAGGTTTGTCCCAGTGGTGCCTAATCGCTCACTAAGTCTAATCTCATTCTAGTAAATCCTTTATAGATGGGCAGATGGATAAGGAAGCATTTGCTTTGTCACATTAAAACCCCTCAAGTTGCTCGAACATTCAAGTTCAACCTGCTGTTAAAATGATCAACTTGAACATAAAGTTGCCCAGTCTAAGCAGTCATATGCTAAAAGTAATTACTTGTCGGAAGGTACAAGCGCTTCCTGGAATTTAGGCATATCAACTGATGGGACTTTACTAGGAGACAACTGAGCATTTTGACCAAGCACACCTAAAAGTAAAATAGTTTAACAAGAGCATCATGACCATCTCTTTCCTTTTTTGTGAGGGGTAGGGCTAGGGTGCTTGAAGTAAAGTAGCTAAAGTGCTAATGGCCCATCTTTATGTAGAAAGTCAAACAACTGAAGGAGACAGGCTGTGAAGCTGCAACCACAAGGGCAGGACTGCTGCACCTATCTGTGATTAGAGAGACAAGTATTTCACAGACTATGTCACAATGCTGTTTAGCAAGAATGATGCCTTAGGTCAGTCTCCCCACCTATCACAACATTTAGCCAAACTTAAGCGCTGAATTACAATAGTAGTTGTTCTTACTTTTTAAGAACTATCTCAGAGGCACCTTTACTGAATATCCGGAAACTGCCATCAGAGTTTTTTAACACAGTACTCATCGATTTTCTAACAGAGTTGAAGGTGTACACTTTGTACAAATCCTCTTCTGGTATCTCATTTCTTACGTCCTGATAATCACGTTTTAAATCCAAGAGCAATCCCAGCAAGGCACATTCAGTTTTATTTCCAACATGACGCGGTAGGCCACCTTCTTTTTCAGGAGGCTGCAAGAAGAACAAGAACCATCACTGATTAAGTTAACTTATAAACCACTGAAGGACAGCACTTAGAAAACAAGGAAGGACAAGCGTAGTTCTGGGATGGGGAAGTTTCATTTTTTCAGTAATTACTTTATAAACTCTTATGAGTCATGATCCAAAGTCATACTGCTGCTTTTTTAAAGTAACTTCTGTACCTATTCAGTATCTTTCAGTCCTTCAGAAATCACCCATTAAGTTTGTATCAATCCCAATATGACCTTTCTAAAAGGCATTTTCCATTACTTGAAATATTTATCTGATCAATTGAGTGTAGACTCTGAACAATTATTTTGGATTTTAAAAGTACAGATAAGTTCACATATACCGACTTTAGCAAGCTAAATGGCATTATTTCTGCTGAAATAAAGTATCCTCTCCTGTAATAATTCTTAAATGACTTAGACTATGATCACATCACCTGTTAGCCTTCTTCTGAACAAACTAAGTCTTTAAGCTTCTTAAGTCTCACTACAAGTTCTGTTTTCCAGGCCATGGCCTATTTAACTGGAAAGAGTTCAGAAACAAGTTTCCAACCCTTTAATACCAGAAAAGGTTTCTTATCTCAACAATGTGGGATACGCACATACTAGTCCTGTAAGTAAAGGAGTATTTCTCTCAAAATATTTGAGTTTATATAACTATAACACTGCAGTGGTTTTTGCAGCAAAATAGGGAGAAGCACTTATTCAATCTGACATGTCTCAAGTGGCTAGAGCTGAACTACATTAATTATAAGTCAGTGGTCCATTTTCATTGTTCAGAGCTGCAAGATTTTGTATTTGGCTGTACTGAATACTCACACTTTTAAAATGTTCCCTTTACCATGCAGTTTAAGACATCCAGTTCTGGGCTCCCCAGTAGGAGAGATATTAACACCCAGGAGTAAGTACATCCAT
The DNA here is from genome assembly GCA_013397725.1 of Rhagologus leucostigma. Taxonomy (NCBI): domain Eukaryota; kingdom Metazoa; phylum Chordata; class Aves; order Passeriformes; genus Rhagologus; species Rhagologus leucostigma. Next base: position 742,284 of record VZTD01002511.1, on the reverse strand, counting down.
GGCACACAAAGATAGTAGAGACTCAAGCACCTGACATACGAGGAGAAGCTGAAAGGACTGGGACTGTTCAGTCAGGAGAAGACAACACTCTGGGAGAGAAACTTTTAAATGCCTGAAAAAGGCAGGTGGGTAGAACAATGGCAAAGGCTGTCTAGCCAGACTTCCTAGTGGTGCCCAGGGAGAGGATAACAGGCAATGGATACAAACTGAAGCTTTTGAAATTCCATTTTTTACGATAAGGAAACACCTTTTTACTCAGAGTGATCAAATACTTGATCAGGCTGCCCAAAGGTTGCAAAGTCTCTGTCCTTCTTGATTCTTAAAGCCTGAGTGGACATAGCCCGGAGCAACATGCTCTGGCTGACCCTGCTTTGATCAGGAGGAGTGGATCAGAGGTTCTTTCAAGAAAAGCCCTCTCTGATTCTGTAAAGCAAACTCTACTGCAGTGGACACAATTCAATTAAAATTCTAGTAGTAAGGGACTTGGTCAGTTTACATGCAGCTACCTTTTTCTTGATATAGAAAGAGCTTCAGAGACTAGACTGTGAAACTCCTGGCATGCTGTAACTCATTATAGTATTCCCATCTTGTTTCAGAGAAATCAGTGCTGTCAAACTTTATGTGCTGCCTCAAGTACCGCTATTGTGGCAATTCTTGCAGAAGTACCATTTTTATTGGCTGATAAGTAGCTTGTGAACTGAGTTTTCCCTGCTATTTGTGTACAAAGCGTCCATAGTGGAGGCTTCTACAAACTCTTGAAATGCTAATTCATTTACTAAATCCTACTTATTATTTTTACTGCCTTTAAAGAATCTAAGTTGTTATATAACATGTTGGAATAATTACAGCAAGGAGGTTATCTTTATAGTTTTAGACAATAATGCACACAAAATGTTAAATAATCCACTAAAAATGTTTAACAGTCCATTATTCATTTTATTTCAAAATATTTTGCAAGTTTCAAACAAGATTTTGGCAAATATGTTACAATTCTAAAACTTACAAACTTATACAACAGTATCTGGAATAAAAATCCATTAAAGTCCTTTCCTGTACTTACATTTTTTCATTATATTCTATTTAATGTACTACTCTTAAATATTTATTGTTTAATGTTTATTTTTAAGTAGCACTCAAATCCAGCCAACACACTCTTTAAGTGGAGTAAACAGCCCCACTTACAAAAACAAACAACTGTGAACTTAAAAGGAAATTATCTCGAGATTGTATCTTTGAATTATCAGTTCTAACTGAAATAAGTTATTTTTTCCATTGAGTTTCAAATGAATGGTTGAGCAATTTAGAGCAGGTACAAAATACTTTACACTGCATTGTGCCACACATTTACACTGTAACTGCTTTGTGGCCATCAGACAATTTGCATCTTCTGAGGAAGTCGTTCAGTTATCATGATCGGAATGAAGAAATCCACTCACCAGTATTTTGGAAGTATAAGCACAATTAACAGAAATTCCTGTCACAAGATAAGCCATAGTTTTCTCTGGAATAGCTTCTGGTTCTGGAACTTTTTTATAATGTTTTTCATTGATGTAGGCTTGGACCACTGTCATTCTGTTCATAGTCAATGTTCCCGTTTTATCTGAGCAAATAGCTGTTGCATTGCCCATAGTTTCACATGCATCCAGATGTCTCACCAAGTTATTATCTTTCATCATTTTCTAAGGAAATAAAAACAGTTAACAGCAATCCATGACCATTACTTCACTTCAGAAATTCTCATTAATGGAGTCCAGTCTTACACAGCAGTTTCAGAAAATACTCAGTCATGAAGTCGTCTGGCATATTGCAGAGGAAGAACTTGCATCTGCCACATTCAGTATAGATTCCCTTAAGTCTATTAAATTGCAGTAAACTTCACTTTGAACAAGGTACATAAATATGTCTGAATCTCCTGTAACTGCGTGTCACACTGACTACTGATACTATTCAGACTGTTAGGAGCAAACAGTTTATGATGATATTTAGAAATGGAGGAGAGGTAAGGTTTGAGTTTTACCAGACACAAGTTCAAAAAGTTTTTCTGCTTACAAGAAAAGAATAACACAGCTTATTTGATTTATCTGAAGATCAGCTAATACAGATTTCAAAGATCCTAGATTCAGACTTATCAAATACAAATGGAGAGCCTAATGTTTCAGCTAAAATACATGAGTTTCATAGGTTAAATATCGCTTTGAATTCTTTACTTAACAGGCTTGTATAGTATTTTCACCTCTAAGAGGAAGATGAACAATAAGGCCACACTAGTAATAAGTGCTGTAAGTTATGAATTCAGAACACAGCCTAAGCATCCATTGCCTTTACAATTAGATTTTAGGTAAATAATCAGTCTCAGCATGCTGAAGCAGTAAGAAAATTAAGAACACAAAGAGCTTAAGTTAAAAAACATGCTGTAAAATAAACAGAAAGCTAAATGTTTTACATTATTCAGTCTTCAAAAAACCAATCTGGAAGCTTTCGTAGCAGTTGCTTAACACATCAGCTAGGTAGAAGTTCAGATTTACAGAGGCATTTGTTATTTACAAACTCTAAGACATCTATTTATTGTAAGCAAATGCTACAATGCTGCATACTGAACCCATTCATCTTTAGCTGGTGACAACAGGCTGGCAATGCTCACTGTTCTTGTTAGTGTGAATTCATTCAAAGATGAAGAAAAGTACTGCAGGAGAATTCTTATGCAGTTCAGGGAAACAAGAAAAGATTCTTCCCAGTCTGTTGAATATATATCTGTGTGTATATATATGTATCTCTGATGCAGTTTGCATTTAACAGCTGAAGAATACACCCACCTACCTTTAAGATCTACTTGCCCTCTACCCACTTACCTTAACAGAGTAAGCCAGAGATATAGTGACTGCAAGTGGAAGACCTTCTGGTACTGCCACCACCAAGACTGTAACTCCAATAATGAAGAACTTCACAAAATACTGAATATAAATTGGGGTACATTCAGCAAGCCAAGGTCTCTTCTGAACCCAGAAGGTATCAATTACAAAGTATAACACAAGGATAATGACTGTGATTGCAGACATCAACAAACCTTGTTAAAAAGAGAACAAACAGTTTTAAGAAATTATCTCAAATATTTGCCAGTACAGACTGTGGACACAAGCAAATATTTCTACCTTTATAGAAGCTAGATTAGAACTAAGGTTTTAAACAGGCAAGTCAAAACATTGAGGTAGTTCTCAGAGGTGTTCCAGCTTCCAATGCAAGTATTCCCTCATGCATTTTACCTAGGAATTTTCAGAAATCTTTTTTTCTTCAATTTAATTGAAAATCATAAGAGTTAATTAGTAACAGGACAGACCAATATGTAAAGTCAGTTGACTAAGCAGAATAAGAAGTGAAAAAATTCAGGAGGCCTTCCCCAATTTTATGCTGACTGATTCAGTAGAGTGCTTCAGTGCAGTCTCAAAGCAGAACAACAGGAAAATAGATGCATGAAGTAGATGAGTATTAAAGCTGTGTGGGGAACTACAGTGGGTCAAAAGGTACATAAAGGAAAACAAGACCTCTTGGAAGATTTGAAAAAATGTTTGACAAGGACAGTAGTTTACAGTAAACATATAATGGAATTTGTTAATCTCACTGAAAAATTAACATTGCCATACACAACTGCAGAGTGCTACAGCTAAAAGTTTAATTGCTCCGTTTCAGGCTGTAACTGGTAAACGACACAAATGCTAAAGCCAGCCCTTCTTGAGCTGTGTGTGGGCTGGGCTACAAGTCTTCTTGAAATTCCTTCCAGCCTGAATCTTCCAACAATTTCACATGGACCAAAATAAATCCTGAAATATTTGAATTAAACCACTACATACTAGATAATATAGCCTAAAATTTACACTGAACTTCACTGGTGTTTTAGTCTACTTTCAAGCTGCAACAACCTACCAAATATTTTGGCAAGGCTGCTGAATACTAGCTGATAGAAAAGTAGAAAGTCAGTAAAAATGTCACATGTCAGCAAGGCATATGTTAAGTGGAAAATTCTAAGCCTCTGAAAGTACTAGAGATAACCTGGTTGACAGTACCACATTTTCCAGACTTCACGCGACTTACAGTTCTCTCAGTACATTGCTAAAAAGATCTTTCGTAACAGTCGTCAAATGTTATGAAGCTGGAATTTTCTCTCCTAGAAGCTGGCACTTGAAAGCCTAAATCTATTTAAATTAAGGAAAAATAAAAGCCATCCACATGACACAGCCTGAGAGGCCATCAGCATACTCAGGCACAATAGCGTACTTAAATGCATTAGAATTTTTCACTTAAGTACCCAGCCTTGAGTGGTTTGATTATTTTATCTCCTTGCAAACTATGCATGTTCCAACGTTTTTTAACATGACATCAAAATAAGGAGAGTACTGAGACACTGTACCTGCTTTGCCAATCTGAACTGCGAGCTTTGTGAGTTTGCCTTGGAGAACTGACTTTTCCTTCTTTGGCAAGTTTGCTTTCTTCTTGTCTTTCTCATCTCCATCTCCACCATCCTCACTCTTGAGTGGCTGCATTTCCATGGCTGCACCATCCTGAGCTTTAGCTAGAAGATCAAAAAAAGTTTCGTCATTAGCGAGTCTCCCAAATCAAGGATATCTAAAAAGCTTAATACTCAGCTCCACTAAATATAATAGTACTGAGTATTATCTTGTATCCAAAGAGGCCATATTACACATGAATGTTTAAAGAAGTGTATTGTGTATAGGTGCTTGAATACCAGGTTCAGCAAAGCATTTGTTTTGGGCAGATTCACTTATGCCATCTTTACCATAAGCACTTTGAATCTAAGGATTCAATATGCATTTTTATAGGAAAGTCTGTATTCATCACTTACATTCTTAGAAAACAGAGACTTGCAAGAAAGAATCAGAGAACCTGCATTTACCTTTGTTACGGTTTTCAACAGCTCCATCTTGCTTTTTACCTGTCAGAGAGGGGAACAAGTTGTGTTTTAAGCTGGCTGTGCAGAATGCATTATTTTATATGTTTTTATATAATGACTACATTACTCTGCTAAAACAAGAAACTGCATTTTAAAAAAAAGTAAAATGTGTAAGTCAGCTCACAGAAATAGGTCACTTTATTTTTTGGACTTTATTTTTCCCATACAAGACTGCTGCAGTGTTAATCTACCATGGCTAAGTTTGTACAAATTACTGACACTTACAGCTTGTGAGGAAAGCTTTACAAAAGACTTCCTGACACATTTTTCTAGGAAAGATATTTGTGACAAGTGATTCTGGTGGCCTCCACCTTGCTCTGTTCTAATACGTGCCACCAGCATCTGACTACCTCTGTAAATAAACTGCAGGATCTCACTTTGAGAATCAGTGCTTTTGTACAATATCGCAGAAGCTACTGTAGCATAAAATATTCATAAATCCACAGCAAAGTTTAGCAGAGGTACAGCACTGGATTACTGGATCTGTGCTAACCCTATTAACACAAACATAAGCATAATCTGTAGACAACATACCATACACCACTGAGAGAATAACTCAAGTTCGTAATAAAATATCACTCCTGTGTTCAGAAATGGAGTTCAACAAGAGATCATAAAGAAGGACAGTGAAATAATGAAAGAATTTAACAAGTGAAATATTAAAGGCAATTAGAAGACCAACACATCATGTGTTGTTTTTTGGGGCTTAGCAAGTGACAAACTTTACTTCTAAGTAGAGAAAGCAAGGGTTATAATTACTGTTTGTGATAAGCTGAAACAAAAGCACAAAACTGAGGAACTTAGAACAAAACCCAGACATTTTCAGTATCACTGGTAATTTACCAAATCTTTGGCCTAAGGTTATGTAGACTGAAATTTACGAGAGTACTCAGAAGAAAATCAAATTATCAAGCAGCCTGGTCTGGCATGACACTTAATACCTCCACTACAGTATTACTGTAGACACAGTCTGATTTCTATACGTAAGATTTCTCCCAGAGTTCTCACAACAGCTGAACAGAAAAAAAGCATGTTCACTTTCTCCGGAAGATGACACCTCAGACGTCTTCAGAACTCATCACTGTTTCCTATTTCGTATTTGTTCTCCCTTAGTTCCCCTCTTCCTCTTGCAAGAGCGGTAGTTCTACATTTGAGTTACTTGTAACTCCTTGTACATACATTTGCTTTCACTCTGAACCACCCCATACATAGGCAGCTAAATATAGTCCCTTTAATCTCCTTAACATTCACAGAGGAGTTAATTTAGTTTAACCTGAGTTTTATCATGGAGAATCTCATTAGGCACCTAACTTAAGGGAAAGAGGAAGCTGTCTATCTTGGGAGACAAAAAAACCCCGTGACTGTTCAGGTCCTAGGATACACCAAAACACTACTTGTCAAAGAGACTTCTGCTTTTAGAATAATAAACACTGGTAGAATATTAATAAAAGCTATAATCCTCTCCCTATCTCCTGTAGCAGCTGGTACTGTCGTTTGTTTTCTTCTCCTTCCTCTGTAAGGGGAAGAGCACAGGATGGCAACGTTTCACACTAATGCCTGCAAGTGTTGCAGGTCAGTTTTTACTCTTCATTATCACGTTTGAGCTTGAAACTAACTTAGAACTTTCAATTCTTCTTGTAACAATTTTTCTAACTTGCAAAGAAACTCACTACTTTTCTTCAAGTTTCAAGAAGCATCAGAATTGTAAAGTATTTGAGGGTTAGGACAAGACAAAAAAACCTTCAATCCCAATTCCTGCACAGAGCACACATTTTAACAATTGCCTATTGAGTTTGAAGGCCCCTGAGATTCTTTAACGCATTTCTGTATGAATTTTCTATATTGTCTTATATTTCTCTGATTAAAAATAGTATACTTTGGTTTATATTTTATTTTTTTGGTTCTAGTGCCAAGAAGCCCAAGACTCATTTCCATCCAGAAGACTTCGTAACTGTTTCATGAAAAATTTTCACCATGAAGCTCAGTCCTGAACATGCCTTGTGAGCGGTAGTATCAAACTATTACTGCTTAACATTTCTAAGCTTTGATTCTCAGGATAAAGGCTAAGGTTAGATAGGTGACCTTATAATAAGGAAGACAGCCCATTTCACTCTTCACAGAAGGGCTCCAAAATATGTTCAGTTACAAGCCTCTCATCCTTCCAAAAATAAAGATTACAGGAAAGTGCCGCTAGGAATTTGCCTTGTGTATATCTCTGAGCATTTAAAATTTCAGCTCTGAAGAAAAGGAATGGCAGAAGAAGCTGTCTGCTCATTTTTTATCAACATCAGCCATATATGTTTAAGTTACCCACAAGCTCAGCAGTATGAAGGACCTAAGCTTCTCACCTTCAGGTGTTATGGAAAAACTCCCTATAAGGGGCATTTTCTATCTGTCAAACGCAGAACTAGATACTTATTAGGTTGAACTACATAATAACTTGTTTTCCATAAACAAGTATTTGCTATTAGACATCAATGCACCTTGAAGTTACACAAGATGACAGTTTAACTATTTATACATGGTATGTATGGCTGGTTAGGAATAGCAAGCGTTCCAAACTCTGGCTGATCAATGAGTTCTGAAGTTTAATTAAATTCCATGTGACAAGAGTTATTAATAGTGGTGGACTCTCAGGTCATTGGACCTGTGTTGTTTTTTTTTCCTGTGAAACCTACAGAAGGTATGAGTTTTATAAACAGATTTCTGGCTTTGGATTACTGGAACATGTTTTCATCCAGTAACATTCAAAAGTTTACCACCATCCCCACTCCCACTCCCCCACCAAGGTATTCAAGATTATTATGCCTACTTTTCTTTTCCTTCTTTTCTTTTTCCTTCTCCTTCTCCTCTTCATCTCCTCCAGCCCCAAGTAAGGTAAAGATGATTCCAGTCTGAGAGTTCACACCTACAGCAGTAACCACCATTCTTCCAGAGCCTTCCATCACATGTGTACCTGAAAGATTGAATCGGGTTTTCCACTGAGACTTGAGAAGTTATATGGCAGAGCACACAAGTACTTTGAGGAAATAAATCCTCAAATTTGACTTTGACGAAACCGTGAGATATGTATATGTACCACTGTGCTCCCCCAAAGCTTTAAATGCCAAAGCTATCCGAAAAGTAAACCCATAAGCAACTACACAAAATGTCGTTTTATGGGTCTGATCACTCCAACAAAGTTTTGTACTTGTTGCATTGGTTTTAGGAGTCAACCTAGATAAAAAAACCAATTTGTTAGTTTTAACCTCAGAATTTCAAATAACCAGCCTACCGCAGAAACAAATTACTTTATTCAAAACTTGTCAAACACTACACACCTGAAAGCAGCATAGGATCTCTGTCCAGAGATTTCTTAACATGATCAGATTCCCCAGTCAGTGAGCTTTCATCAATTTTGAGGTCATTTCCTTGAATGAGTACACCATCAGCCGGTAAAAGGTCACCTACGAGAGATCACTGGGTATGTTGACTGCAGTTCCTTTTTTAAAAATAGAAGGAAGCTCAACTTTAAAATTATGTTTACCATATTTCACTTGTGCAATATCTCCAACAATTATGTCAGCAACTGGTATTTGGATGACTTGGCCACCTCTGATGACTGTGAATTTCTGTTCTTGTTCAATACGGCTCTGCAATCCCCGAAATTGTTTCTCTTTACTCCAGTCATTGAAAGCTGTTACTAATACCACACAAACTACAGATAGGAGGATTGCTGCTCCTTCAATCCAACCTGCTTCAGATTCCTCCTCTTCTTCACCAACATTTACTGATCCACATACTGCAGAAAACAGGTTATATATTTAAGAAAGTTCACAAAGATATTTCAACAATGAAAAGTTTTGGCAAACAGAAAAAACTAATAGTTGCTCAACACTTTCCATGCTAGCCTTCTTTGCAATTTTACCTTTATTTTCCATAAGGGTAACACACAAAGAAGCTAAAGAACCTGAAAGCTAGAGCAACTTGAGGAAGTTAAACCACCCTGCTTATCTGAATACAAGAGAAGTTGATATAGAGAAAGTTACGTGTCCTTATTTTGTTAAATGATGGCATAAGAATGCTAGACTGGTTAACAGCTTTGTGCTTTCTCATCATACTCCACTTTATTTTTGTCTTAACAAGCCAGACATTATTGCAAAAATTCAGTTAAATGAAGGCCCAATCCCCTTATTTTCTGTTTAGAAGTATAAATATAGCTTCATTTCTTAAATTAGAAAGTTACCAGTGTCATATTGCAAATCAAGGAAAATTTAAGACTTGCTGACTCCCCAAAGAAAGCCCATGACTACAAATTATAAATTGCATAAATATTTGAGGCAAAGCTAAAAAAAAAAAAAAAAAAAAAAAACAACAAAAAAAAAACCCAACTCAAAAAAACACTGGATTAAAAAAAAAAAAAAAAAAAAACAACAACAAAAAAAACCCACTTGAACAAAGACTGGATTTCAAACAAGTCCCCTTGTTCCTGCTGCTTGCAATTTACCTTCAGCATTATTTTGGTCAGAATAATACCAGATCATGACCAAGGAAATCTCATGTTGCCCTTTTAAGGCAAGCTAGAGTTTTAGTAATGTGCTCTCAATAAGGAACAATAAGCTGCTTTTCCACTGACTTACTGTCTCCCATCAGATTTACAGTATTGGCATGTTGAACCAGAAAAGTCAGTAGTATAAAGGTAGATACCTACTTTTTAAGAAGTTTACTTACATGATTCATTTCCTCCTGGAGGCTGGTAAAAAGAAAGGCCCAAGGATACTACGGCTGCAATTTCTAATATAATTAGTGTAACGTCCTGTAGTGCTTCCCATACTAACTGAAGAAATGTTTTTGGCTTTTTAGGAGGTATAAAGTTCTTCCCAAAAACTGCTTCTCTCCTTTCTATATCTGCTGGATTTCCACTTAAACCTATTTAACAATAAGACAAAGTTAGTGACACCTACGTGAATTTCACCCTCACATTATAAGTGACTGAGGTTTCCCACTCATGGAATCAATTCCCACTCCATATTTCAATAACAATATCAAAAAGCCATAACTCAAGTATAATTATGTAAGTAATAACCTTAAATCAGAATCACTATAGAAAGCCAGCTATATTTTATAATTCTCACCTTGCCAAAATAAAGCTGATGGTCTACCTGCTTAATATGTCACTTAATATGACATAGGAACAGAGTAATAATAACACACATACCTTCGTTCAAAGTAAACAAGTTTGCAAGACAAGATCATTAGTAGAGTTACTACTATTGAGACTGAGTAGCACCATAAAGCTTTAGCAAGACCACAGCCCGTGAAGGCAGCTCTGGTTCCCAGTGTAGGGATTCTGTATTCAGAGACAACATCCTAGGATCCTAAAAGTAATGTAACATTTATAATGAGATATTTATTATAATTAATAATGTAACTGTTATAATTATTATATTTCCATATGAATATAAAATACTATTAAAAGTTGTTGAAGCTATGCAGGCATCGTGTGGAAAGATGAAACCACTTTATGATGCTGCTTCCAGCTGGAGTGGTGGTAGTTATTTGCTCTTCTGAAGCTTCATTTTCTGTCTCCTCTCCCACAGAGAGCCCATGTTTAGCACAATGCACAGTCTGTCACCTCAGTTTTGTACCTATCTTCTTTCTTTTATGGCATATTTGAGTCCTTCTCTGTCTCAATTCTTGTACCATCCTTAAGGGACACTAGCAGACAAGAGTGAGGGGCCTACATGAAAGGCTACTGCATGTTTCAAGAATTTGCCAAGATCTTAAAAATAAAGGAATACCAAGTATTTTCAGTGCAAGGTCATTGCACCCAACATCTTCTGTGAGCCCACCTCCTGTTTACTTCTCTAAGTTTCCAGTTGACTAACCCACCATTCAGAATTAAGCTACCAGCTCATTTTTCAAAGCAAAATTGCCAAACTCCAAGGCATGTTCAGAGCAAAGGTCTGCATACGTCAACCATATTGTCCCAAGGTTATGATCAACACCTGCTTAAAGACAACTATTTTCTTAGTAGCAATTTTTTTAGTAGCTAACTCAACTGCTTAGTGATAAAGGCATTGCAAACATACTAGGTAGTAAATAAGGACAATAGCCACTGCAGCTGGCTTTCATAATAAGGGGGGTATTTAACACCTCTAACAGACATTTCCTAGAATCATCACATATTTCAAGACACTTTGAAAAGACTACTGAACTGCAAAGCTCAATTTTAAATGCTAACAACTGCTATGTAATCACTTAACTGAGAAGCAAATTATGTGCAGATCTTTTCAAAAGTGAAACAAATTAAACATATCCTGTGTATATAATAAATTACATTTACTCTAACACTCTTCAATTCACCTTGAATTGATGTCTTTGAAGGTTTAATACAAAGGAGCAATTGTACTCATTAGCCATAACCCTACACTTCTTGCAGTTCAAGCTTTAAGGTGCTTACTTTCACTCTCAACTCAAAGAGCACTGCAAGACTATTTTCAAAATCAAGCTATCCATTACTTGGATCTAGAGAAACTCAGGACAGCGTGGCCATTCCAAAAGGCTGGGCCATATTGCTATTTTGCAATAGATACCACTTCTTTATTCCTTTAACACGGCAGAGTTTGGAAATTTATTTACGTAATGTTAGCAACATCACTTTCTTCCTCCCTTCGCAGGGTACCACAGTGCAGAACATCAGAAGTATACAGCAAAGGTCTTTGAAGAATGAAAAGCATTTCCCAATGAGGCTATATAAAGTCAAGCTACTACCAGAACCACTTAGTGAAGATTAGTAAATAAGCCTAGCAAAGACAAAAAACATTTGTATTTTTAGTATACACCATAATACACCATGCACCATTACTGAACTTGCTACATTTACCACACAGCTGGCAATTTCACAGTTTACAATCTACAGTCCTGAGGTCAAAACTACTGCCATTATATTCTTAATTATGTGTCTTAACTAGGGCAATTTATGTTATTTGGGGTTAAGTTTGAAAAATATTAGACAAGGGACTAGTTAATGCTTCATATACAAATTTTATTAGAAATAAGTTACTAGACAATCAAAATTATGTAGACCTATGGAAATATCTATATCTGTCCAGAATATAAGACAGACTTTTGCTACTAACGATACGTCTAACATTCATTTTGCACATTTGTATAAATGTAAGCAGTAAAGTCTTTTGTATAAATGTAAGCAGTAAAGTCTGCTCAGTGTCCTTTTCTTAAGTAATACTGCTAGAGGACTGTTCCCATTTCTCATTTCAAATCAGATAAGTTTGATCCAAATTTTGCCTGAAAACAGACATTGCCTTATACTGTAAACAGCTTCACAGCAAAAAATGGAACAAGCTGAACTCATTCACCGAGTACCATGTCAGAACTACCTGTACTTTTCCTGTGAAGCCACTGGTAATTACATAGTGGTAAGAGTGTCATGTCAAAGAAAGCACCTGATTAGGAAAAAGTGTCACAGGGCCTTGCAGGTATACACACAAGATTTTAGAGAGCTAGTACTAGTGTAACACATAACAGTTTTCTGCAAGATCTTGCCTAGATTTTTTTTCCATTAGTTTTGCCTCCCTTTCTATACTTATGGTTTGAATTTGACAAAAGCGGAGACCTACTTCTACTTTTACAATAGCTCTCCAGTACTACCTCTGAAAAATTTATAGCAGGTTACCTGACAGAGAGGCTGATTCTCTAAAATTTCATGTTGTGATTTACAGCCAAAATGACACCTCTGTTTGATGTTGTTCTAACTCATCTTAATTAACCTTTTCTGAGCCGGTTAACATGTTCAACTGTTGAGGCTTTGGTGTGTTTATGAGCTTCTCTCACACTTAAAAAAATGATGCCCTTTTATCAAGTCAGGAACTGTATTTAATTGATTGCAGTGTACATCTAAATGTCAAATCCTTTTGAAAGGGAAAGGCCCTGATCACACAGCCCTCAGTACAGCACAATCAATCTGCGGGAAAGGGCATCCAACCCTTTTGAGTTTTAGTACACTGACGCTCATCACTCCCACGTGCTAACCTGTGTTTGTTCCATTAAGAGACAAAATGAATCTTGCAGTATACGACGAATTTGGTGCTTAGTGCATCGTGGCTATCTAAAATCATATGCCCACCTAGCTTGCAGTAATAATGGACCTTTAACTTTGCAGATCACTGTACAACAGGATTCAACTCTCAGTTCAATTCCCAGTTGTAGAAAACTATATCCCTTTTCACTGAGAAAGGAAACTGCCTTTCAATGTTATGCAACAGGTCAACAGGGTAACGAGAGCCTATTGCTCCTATCTGAGATGTATTACACTGCTTATACTCTGCAGTGCTTCACACACATGCACTGTACTTTACAATTTAAAGGAACAGAAGTTTGTACTCTTTATGTTTTACAAACTTCTTCATGCTGAAATTGGTCTACTCCCATTCACTGGTAATTCAGCCATGTCAGCTGGCTACTTTCAGTTTGGTGAGAGGAGCTCAGTTCATGTGCTGATAATTTCAGGAGTCTGGAAATCAGGAGTCTGGCTTCAAAAGCAGATCAAGCCAAAACATGCTAAATGCAGATGTACCCGGAGGTACCTTACGGCATTAGTAGGCTGTTCTTGGTCCAAGAAGACAAATCTTTCCATAGCATTTCTGAAGAACAGAAAGCAACGGCTCTCCAGGATTAAGACAGCAGGTACTTTACTGCCACCAACATGTCACCACATTGGTTAAAAGCTATGTAAGTCTTTAAGTGCAGAGATACCACAGTTTGCCAGAATCTTGATTTTGGTAATTCTCAATTACTCTTGACGGCAGGACTTCACAATAAGTTTCAGTTAATGTTTTTACATATTTTTATCTAAGTACAGTTTACTGTAAATACTACAGGATGTAGATACTACAGTACATTATGCAGTATGACTTCCATCTTTCACAAATACACTTAATAGCTTTCATTTACATTAGAAGAAAGCAGTAAGAAACAGCCAAGTCTTAAGGAGAACTTCTGGAAGGTTCTCAAGAAGAAGACTTAATAAATTTATTTACTTATTTCCTCACATTTGTACAGTCTATCTTGGAGTATTAACTCTAGATAGCAAAAGCATCATGTAGCCACACTTTACAGAATGCCATGAAGTCCAGCATGGCAAAGACTCCATAAAAGATGCTTATTTCTAGAGAATAAGATCATGTAGTCACTTTGCAAACCTTCCACTAAGAGTACATGTTAATGCTTCAAGTTATATTGATAGTTATTTTGCATAGCTCAAATGGAATCTACAGAAATACTGTAGATTTTAAAACTGCATCCTGCTATTAAGAATTCAACGTAGCACAAATAGAAAACATGTAACCAGTTTTAAAAATTGCTGCATTAGCAAATGCAAGAACTAGGTAGCCACACAAAAGCATTAATAAGCCCTGCACTAGTTTATTAAAACCTTGGGCTCTACAACAGCATGATCTGAATTGTGAACTATACATCATATGAACTATTCAGAAAACTGATGCTTTCACAGTGAGTTGAACAGTGCTATGTTGCATTGCTGTTTCATATGTGGATGCCTACATCAATGAACTTTGTTTCAAAGTGCAACTTCATTAATACAACATCTCACATGCAGTTAGACCAACTGAAAAAAAGCTCTTGATTACTTATTACCATGGAATACCTCTGTCTTAGAGGAAAAAGAAGCAATATTTTGTTGTGGTAAGTAAAATACTTTAACAAACTCTGTTCTATTAAAAAAAGAAGTTTGCTGACTAAGGCTTTTCCTAAATGGAGTTTCCTCAGTAAGTGTTAAAATTGACTTACCTTCATTTGGTGAAGTTTTCAATTTTGTACAGATGCCATGTACATCACCATAGCATTCCTGTATTTTATGCAGTGCATCTGCAGCTCGAAGTTCCATAAGAGAACGGAGCTCTGCAAGAGTAACTCCAAAATCTCCATGATTAGCTTCTTTTACAGCGTTTTTTACACCGCTATATGCAACTGAGTTGTTTGCCATGTCACCCATGATGCATGCAGTCTTTAGTGCAGACAGTTTCCAGTAAGGAACAAGATTTCAACTTAAAATATTTCCAAAAGGAAAATAAATCCTTTGGGTATGAAGACAGTCAGGAGACCAGACACATCACCCAAGCAAGAGACCCCGTCCGGAGAGATATCTTTGAGGTTGTCCCATGGCGCGTTCTTGTTCCCCAAAGCCAAAAGGCATGTACAATCTAGGGAGAGAATAAATACACATTCAGTTACATAACAGCTATACTGAAATGCATTGTAAGACAACCCTAACTCTTTGTGCTGAGGTTACAGAACAAATTTCTTTTTAATTTCCTATAATATTTTTAGTTTGCATTCCGCGGGCAAGAGTGACAAGGGAGAAAATAGATGTTTCCCATCCCAAAACAAGCCTGCATTATTGGATTTCCTTAAATCATTAATTTTTTAATAACTGTTGCCTTTAACACTGGCATTTTCCTTCACATGTCCATATGGTTCATCATCAAGCAGCAGCTTTTAAAAATACCTAAAATTAAATCTGTTTCCAGGGAAATGGAGCTTGTAACATCCGCAAGTGGTGTCACATGGGGAAAGAACATGCTCAAGTTAAAAATCCCCACTTTCCAATAACAATCTCACCTCAGAGTTTGGGAAGAGCAAGGTCTTGTGTGTTCACATTAATTCATTTGTGCAAACCTCAAGAAAAACAACTTCAACATTAAGCTAGCCCACACGTGAAGTACTTTTGCACTCCAACTAGGATTATCTCTTCAGGCAGATCTAGCTCTTAATAAATTTATCACATCCATACAGTTTTAGTCCTGCTCCAGCCCATTTCATCACAACTCAAGCCTCCCACAGTATCTCCATTCAATTCTTTGAAGAAAGGGAAAAATTGTACCATACCACCTTCTTGCAGAAGGCATAAGGAGACTGAGAGCAGCTGTTCTATCTGATGATCAGTGCATTGCATCTGAGAAATTACCATCTAGCCAGAGGACTCTGGACTTGCACAGGCATTCTACACATAATCCCGGCTCAGTTGACACATTTTGCATGTACACATGTACCTACACAACAGTGCCACGCACACACGAACTCCTCATGCCTATGTGAAGATTTACTGTGTGCCAAAAGCAGACATCTGATCATGTAAGTCAGCTTTATTGACATAATGGAGCATGGTGAGCATGTGTAACAATATATTTCCCCACAAAACATTATGACTGCTAGGCTCAGATGAACAATAGCTTGAACACTTCCAGGTCAACAAGACCCTCAGCTGTCAAATACCTAGCAGAGGCAAAAATACAAAGGCAAAGCATCAGCAAACAAAAGATTCCTAGCTAGTGCCCTGCCAGGTTAGAGGACTGTTTGGCTGAACTGCTGAGTCTATGTTGAAGTAAAAGTATAAGCACCCAATTACCAGAAATTTAAGGCCTTGATTCCAGGAAAGGCTCAGATTTCTGTTCTGGAAATAATCAGTTTCAGCCATACTAAATCTACCATTTAAAGCACCATGCCACAGTACTTCATTTGCACTGACAACAGCCACTGACACTGTAAGCCCCTCAAGTGATGTCATCCAATCACAAGTGACAGTCCCATCGCTGGCAGAACTACAATTTCTACAACTACAACTGCTCTTCTTTTCCTATCACAGGAGATTCTGAGAAAACCACTGTCCATGACTGTTTTCCAGAGAGTGACAAAAAGCATAAAGCAATAAATATTCACATGCATAAAACTTCCAACAGTCTATAACATCAACAAAGCACCTTATTTAAAAATTAATTTTAAATTTTCATTGTTTTCTCTGTTACTTGCAAGAAAATGTTACAACAGTTGAAGAGTCCATGATGATATTGTTAGCCTGCATACTAGGATGTAGTTTTGATTAAGACTCTAATGTGTTCTGTTAGAGTATCCTACAAGTGAAGAAATTAATGGAAACCATGTATGAAAGAGTTTTCTTTAAAGACACAGCACATTGTTATCTAATGCCCAAAAGCTGGATGTTGCTGTCCAGCTGGTAGCCTAGGAGGATTTATCAGCTGGCATTTGATCATAAGCTATGACAGTATAACAAGAAGCAGATCAGGCAAATGAGTTTGTATAGCTATGGAGAAGATGCTGCAGCTGCTAATTAGGCAAAAATAGACCAAGCAGAAGGCCCCACGACCAATTACATCAAACTTGATTCAATTTTAATTAAGAAAAGTTCTGTTCAAGCCTCTAGCAGGAGCCCTGTACTTGATGCCCAAATACACCCAAATCCAAGAGAAAAGAATAGGAAAAACTACAGCTCTAGCCACTGTTCACTTGTCATCAAAAATTTTAAGACTTACTCTTTCTCTCTCCATTTATATGCATAGAATGAGCAAGACTTGCTTTCATATGCAAGTAAACTTAAGAGCAGTAACACTGCTTAATATAATTCAATGTGCTTTGCACTCCAGTTTTAGCCTCTCTAAGCATGTATATCAATTTTTACGAATAAATAATAATACAGTGATTAGTCATTACTAAGTTCATACTGAAGGGGGTTCTCATATGCTCCAAATGACATCCTAACATACCAATGGACCCCTAGGGTTCACAGGCAAATTCAATAACCATGCATTAACACTACAAAAACAGTGCAGTTGTACAGATCAGCTCTAGTTGTGACACAAACTATTTGGCGCATCCATTTTAGGAAAGACCTGTGGAAAATTGAAAGCACAGTGTGAAGACTTCAGATTCTGAATAGTGCACAAGTACAGTTTTGCTCCAGATCATAAAAACTTGATTAAACATTATCACTTCTTACACAAAATCAGACCAGAATCTGCTTCAGTAGCCCATTTTTACCAGACATTTCAACAGAGGGCACAATAGCTTCTTGTTATACAGGTACAGGACGGACTTAGTTTAACAGAGATTTTTCTGTAGGAATCAGCAAAGAAACTTCCTCTAAGAAATATCCCTAATGCAGTTTTGATGTAAAATCTCGCAACATCTAATCACTTCCTGTTACAGCAAGCTCCAACAGTCCACTTTTGTAACATTAGTGGCGATGCATAATGAAACTATTAACAGTGAAATTCAGCAGCATAAAAAAGTGCATTTTTAAGCTACATGGATCATCTAATAGTATTTATCTTCTCAATTAATGAAATATTTTATTTGTTTTGACCAGTGTTCCAGTTCTCAGTTATTGCATCAGCCATTTGAAATAACTGAATAGCATGAGCTCTGAAGCACTATAGTTTAAAGCAACTCACCTCAAACTTCCAATCTGTTAATATCTCAAATTTTAAATTCAAAAAATAGTTATCAAGCTAAAACTCATTTATACACCACTGCTGAAGTTCCAGCCTATTTAGAGCGTAATTCAGTTGAAGTTTTGTGTTAATGTCCAGCTTAAACAAGCTGCACACAAAATGGTTAAGATGTCTATCTTTCATTAGACACATCAACTTTTGGATTATCCTTTATCAATGACACTTTTGTTTATCACTGAGACTAGGAATAACTTTAAAAGCTATTCTCTGTCACACTTGAGTGACTAAAAAGCTTGAACTGCAGAGGCACCTTTCAGTAGCAGCACATACTCTCATAGGTAGGATTCAGACACTTGTGTAAATCCCTTCAAGAAGACCTTGCTACTCTTTGGCTGTAGTAACTTCACTGACATATCATATCATATCATTGTAGCTGCTTATGAGGAGTAACTTCCTTACCCAAATCAAATTACTATTGATTGCTAAGGGAGTGTGCTTTGTTACTGGACCAAAGACACTAAGTCAAACCTATCACCCATGAAACAAAAAAAGGTTGAATAATTTTGCCAGCGCTGGAAGTTCAACAACCTCATAAGCTTCTGTAGTTGGACTGGAGAAAAGAAAAGCTCTAAACAGAAGTCTACATGTAGAGACGTTTACCAAAGCATGGAGAGACTATAAATTACTTGTCTATTTAGTGCTACCAGAACATTCTGTGCTGACCACATTAGAAGCTGCAACATGTTTCTTGAAGTGTTCCTGTGACCACACTTTATACACAGACCCACATTAACCTCCTGCCCCAAAAAGCTGCAACTGTCTAGGCAGTCTTGAACATGAATTATGCTTCAGCAAGGCCTCCAGAAAAATTCCTTCACAGGTGAAAGTATTTCATAATTAGTGATTTAGTGTTTAGAGATTCCCTCTATTTAAAAGAAAGCTATAATCTGTGTTCTACAGTCATTAAAATTAAGGCTGCCTTGAAGAGATAGTTTGCAGGGGCTATGCACTGACAAGGGTGAACAGCAGAGCTTAAAAGTGGCACAATTATTATTGCCCAGATGCACAGGACCTAGCATACCTTAGACTCCTATCCAAGCTTTTCCTGTGATTACATTTACATTTAATACTTGCTTCACTAATGTACAAGGAAATGCAATCTTCTTAATCAATCTTAAAACACTTAAGCAAACTCATACTTCAAGAGTCAAAGCTCCAGCAATTATAAATCTTGTGTCATTCAATTTAATTTATACATCTTTATACAATTTAATTTATATAACAGTATGCATTCAGATATTGAGCATTAGCTGGTACTAGCATTTGACCTCCAACAACACACTAAAACTGGACACTGTAATATAGGAAAGGGCTTGCAAAGTGATTATCTCAGGAAAGCCTTTGTTTAATCTAATTAGTTCAATGAATACCAGCCAGATCTGCATACCAAGAGGTTGTTGTGATAAAAACTGTCCCCATATGTTTCAGTTGTCATGCCTTTTAACCTGCTTACAGCTTTGAAGATACTGAAAAAATATAATACGCTTTTGCGTACTTTAGTTTGGGTATGATCCACGGCTTCAAGCCATCACATAACATTGCAGGGGTGGGGGAAAGAAAGAAGGGTAAAAGTTGTCTGTAATATTATTATAATGGAATGTTATTACAATAGAAAGTAGTTGTACCTGAGAAAGTAACCTGGAAATCACACTGAAATTGACTGAGGTCTGCTCTGCAGGGTCAACCTTCTTACTGTAAGACACAGACCCTCCCACCTACTTGACAGGAGACAGAAACTCACCGGCTGTTTCATAAGAAATAGAAATAAATGCTAATTTAAGCAAAATGTTAACACAGAACGGTATGCATTTGCAAGTCACTATCCCATAAGTTAAACTGTGCCTAACTGAACAAATAGCAGTTAAATCAGTTCTGTGCCATGCTATCGTTTTAGTGCAAACATCTCAGACAGCCTGGTTTATGAAAAGACAAGGAGATTGAAGAACTGAGGGAAAGGGCAAAAAGTTTCTAGCGTATCATCTTCAGCCTTAAATATGCCCAAGAGTGTTGTAACGACAAGTTTCAGTTATCACAGCTTACGTGCTATGAACTGTAAATTCATCAAAGGTCACAACTTTTCCTTCATTTTCAAAGAGAAACCTGATTTCATTCTGAAGCCTAATCTCCTGGGAAGCAGATGTACTTACCTATCTGAAATAAAAACTGGCCTAGATTCTGCATTGGGTCTAAACACTGGTATTGTCCCTGCTTATTGCAGGCAGGTTAGACAAGATGACATTTAAAGGTTCTTTCCAACCCAAATTATTCTGTGATTCTGTGATTTATGGCACTTAATCTAAGGGATTGCTGCTTCTTACTGTGATTGACACTTGTAGTAACAGTTTCATCCATTCGTGGTTCCTTTCCTTTAAAACCCCAAATTTATTTCTTATTGAAATGATAGCTAACAAATTAGGACTTCAGCAGTCTGAAGTCAGTCTGGTAGTAGTACAAATTAGCAGTGTTCACACACAGGTTTCTGCGTCATTTCCCTCCTATTTTGGTAGCAGCAAGGAAAAATTGTACAAGTCTTGAAGGTGAGTTATTACGGCGTGAAGGACATGAGCTTCTCCTACAAAGCAGCTTGGTCCACAGCCTCTGCCAGGAGCCCAGCAAGCAAGCAGACATGGTGTTATGCCATCAGCCATCTGCACAGGCCTGTATTGCCCTGCCTTGTCCAAGCCAGGGCCTCTCCACACTCACCATACAACTCAACTCCAGCTGAAGTGACAGCTTCTGGATTAAGAAAAAAGATCAGAAAGTGCTGTATAGAATAGTCTGAGTAGGAAACTATTTTATCAAAAGTTATAACTAATTATTAGCTTTCTGAAGTAACTAAATAGATATTACTGATCCAAAAATAGACAGACTGATATAACAAGAAGGGCTTCAGGAAAACCTATGAACATTTCCAAGGTACATCAGACTTTGAGACATACTGGAAAACCCCAGAGGACAAAACCACTATGATCATCATTAAAGATAGCATCAAGTATCCTATGTGTTTGGAATACTAGGCCTTCGTAGTGTCCTATTTCATATTACATTGCTGGCTCGTCCACAAGACGACAAACACTTTAAGAGAAAACATTGCAAAAGCATAACCACTTAAAACACTTTTCTGCAGTGCACAGCTCTGACCAACACTCAGGCAGCTTCTCTCTTCTCCACCCACAGGCCCTGAAGCTTCCTTCTCTGTACTTCCTTTTCCTAGGCTCATGTACTTTTTGCTCCGTGATGACACCATAAACTAAAGGCTACATTCAAAAGGACTGTTTGCGATACGAGGTTATTCCAGTTTCAGACTATAATCCCAGTGGAAAAAAAAAGTTTTAACCTCTAGGTGGGACTCTGTCCCTTCCAGAATGATTTTGAGTGTGTTCAGGTACCTAGAATGCATTTACTGTGTGTGTCAGCTTCCTCATCTAACTTGAGGTAAGTGAAGCTGCCAAAATTTGGACTAAGGCAGCTGATGGCTGAAGGCAAACCTGCTGATGTTTAAAATGCAAGAAGATGTTTGCCCAATGGCCATCAGTATTTTCCTTTCCTTCAAATCCACTGAGTCGTAAATAAGATGACTGAGGATTTCAAGTCTCTTAATCCCGCACAGTTTGGATAACTATGCCGTAAACTAAGTGCTATTAACAGATCTGTCATATTAATAACTTAATACGCAAACTTAAAAGTGCCTTTTTTTTAATGTAGTAAAGTCATCCACTAACAAATATTCACATTACTAAGTTCATGAACAACTTACCACACTTTTCTCATCAACAATTTTCAAAACCATGTAGACAAAAATGACAGACAAAGCTGAACTTCTTAAAAAAAGAGATACGATGGTAGCATGGCAACCTACTCACTAAAATTATGAGTTGTAAAACTAAAACAGAGTTTACTGGCATTCCTAAAGTGCAGAATGTGTTCCGGTCACAAACCCTGACAGGTGTGTGTTAAATGAGGCACATGACATCATTATATGCAACTAAGTTTCAAGTAAAGGTAAGTGAGATGGTACCAAATTTCATCCAACAGAGATGGAATTGGGTTCCTTGATTTCAGTTACTTGTTGCATTTAAAGCTCAGTGAAATGCATCCAGCTGGTCAGTTCTGACAATAATGTCAGCAAACCAGCAGCTGACTTTATCTATTATTCCTACAGGTATATGACTTGTCTTGAGAATTTTTTTAATTTTTTTTTCAAAGAACTTACATTTATCATTTCATCCTGATTTGAACACTTCCTATTTTCTTCTTTCAGGAAGTATTCTTTTATGCTAGTATCCATTTAAGCGGAGCAGTATGCTTGGACTGTGACCATGCTTCATGATACCAAGATGTGCAAAAAGCTCTTTAGATTTGTGAGCCTTCAGGCAAAAGGCAAAAGTCCATTCTTACCTGATTTTTCTTGTATTCAGAAAACTTCAAGAGAAATTTAAAATTAGTCTTAAAACTAGTAGGAAATGTTTATGCCTATGACATTAAGCCTAATTACTTCCATAAAGTCATTCTGTATATAACCAATTCCTCTCTATTAAGCCAGTAAAATTAACTTAGGTAAAGTTTTAAGGCTTTTCTTGCTACTTTGGACTAGTTTACTGCTATGTACAAACAGTACCACGAAATAGTCTATATGCTCATTGAACTATAAACGGGTAATATACAAATAGCAATATCATTGTGGTAAAGGATCCATTTACAATCCTCAAAATCACCATCCCCACCCAGAAATGGTCTGGAATGTAAAAAAAATAAAAGCCTCAGCTCTTGTCACCCATCTCAGTGAGCCCACACCATGATGCTAAATTGGATATATGTTTTGTCCTCTTACGGCAAAAATTTAAGAAGCTTCCCTCTTGTCCTGTAACAAGCCAGTTTGAGAACCTTCATCTTCAGATTTTTCACAAGCCTTCTGGAAATACCAGACCACAGTATACCCTTATCCTTAAACCCTCAAAAAGAGCCTTACTTCTTCAGAAACCTATATTTTGAAAGCTATGCTAGCTTTCCTTGAATGTCATTAATTCCTGCCTGCCAGAAATACACCACATAAACTGGC
Organism: Rhagologus leucostigma; assembly: GCA_013397725.1. Classification (NCBI taxonomy): domain Eukaryota; kingdom Metazoa; phylum Chordata; class Aves; order Passeriformes; genus Rhagologus; species Rhagologus leucostigma. The sequence goes on along the minus strand of VZTD01002511.1, from coordinate 718,937 downwards.
TGAAGAGTCATTCTGAGAAAATCCCTTTCAAAAACTGCAACTATGTTTGCCATCTTCTCTTTCCAAGGAGACAGAGGGTTTTTAAATTCAAATATCATAACTACTCCACACTTGACTAGCACTCTTAGAAATACTTCACAAGTTTGCTGCTCCTGCTGGTTCTGGCAAGAGGTCCAGGGGTCCTTTTTGTTTGTGTATTTTTTACCTCAGTATTTGAATTTGAGAATCCAGTGTATGGCTTTGCAGAAATACAAGTGTGAAATCTCTTGCAAAATTCTTCATTATGATTATACTGGTCATCTCTTTAGCTCTTTTTGATAAGTTTTGAGATCTTAGCTCACTAATCCATTCTACTGGGTTAAATACTGGCCTCCTCTTTCTGGTACAGTGCAAGAAGCATGTTCAGTAGGTTTCATTTCATGGTATTATCTACATATTTTACCATTTAGTGAGACTACATACTGCTTTATCCTTCGGGGACTTCTCCCGTTTCAAAACAAGTCTTTCCTCATGATAATATTTTCCATCTTTCTGAAGTCTGACACCCACTTAAAGGCTAAGTTGTCATGCTCCCTGCACTGTCAGACACTTCTAGCTACTCCAAACTTTCTCATTTATGCAGGGTTGGTTGCTGGTCTGGGATTGTTTTACACACATTGAAGCATTACCGCAATATAGCTATCGGCACCTGTCTATAGAATGATGGTAAATTGACTGCTCTGTGATCAGTACACACATGACAATCCCTGGTCCATCATTCAATAGAAGGTAATAAATACTTCTCTCAGCAGTTTGTCCCTTTAACACCAACAGGGAATGTATAAGCAGTGATAGCAGACAGAATGCACAAAGCTGAGATTCCCTTCATAGCACTTTGTAAGTCTAACAAAGCAGCAAGTCTGTCACGTCCTCAGGTGACCAAAGGTATGGCTGTGCTACAGTAGGTAGCACACTCCCACTAGGCGTAGCACTCCCACTCGCAGAGGTCCTGAAGCAGCTCTCATTATTTGACACTAACAACACTGCAACTTACACCTGCCACCCTTATCCTTTTGCATTGGGAAAAGCCATTGACTCTGCCAACCGCATTAATGAAGTAATAGAGTATTGGAAGTCTGCTGTTGGAACAGTCACGCAGGCAACCCCGGGCCCAGAACGGTAACTTCTTGTGTGCTTTTCTACTCTTCTTTACAGCACCTCAGCCACTGGGAGAAGATGCTTCATTTTGGGTCCTGCTCTGAGTCCATTTCTCGTGGGTTATACAGCACTCCAACGGTTTTGGCACTTCTTCCTATACTAATGGGTTTTTTTTTCTTTTTTTTGCTGCTCTTGCTTTCTCCATACACTTCTATGACCTTTAAAACAGATAATTTTTTTCCTAGCCATGAAATCTGCCCCCCTGCAGGATCCAAGGAGCAAGAAAGCACCATGCCATGTTCCAAAGCCTCCATCCTCCCACTAGCTGTGATGGTAGCCATGCATTTCATGTCTCTACATCTGTGAGTGGGCTACTTGGTAGCTGTGTGGTGCAGAAAGCTGTCATCCAAAAAGGATCTTCCTGCCCCCTCCTCCTCCCTCAGCAAAAAAATTCAAAGAGCAGCATTTCTACTGTCTGAACAAGTTTTTCCACAAGATACCAGAAAGGCTCATTTATTTGTAGAAGTCATACAAGCAGTGTGCATATGCCAGCTTAAGGGACAGGACACACATTCGGCTAATGCTAGAAGCATCTTTATTGTGGAACTATGTGGCTGCCACCTTTCAGATAACATTAAATTTCCCCTCAAGGAAAGGTTCATCTTCCCTCTGTTATTTCATGTCACTTGCCACTAAACAAATAGCATGGTACATCACTTTTCGTTGAAAGGCAGACACTTTGTTTGAACTGAACAGCAAATTCACCTGACCGTCAGACAATGGCTCAAGCAGATTTAGTAAATTTAATTTCTCCGTTTTGGTAGGCTATATAAAATTGCTATACAAACTGGATATGTGCAATTAACAATAGACTAGTTTCTGAAGTTTTCAGGTGTGAAGAACTTTATTGTGCATAGCTCTTTAGGTTTCTGAGATTACAAAGACATCAGTCCATGACTGATTAATTAATTAGAAAAAGAAACAACTCAGGAAAAATGCAAATGCAACCTTGTTTCATCATAATATTTAAAAGTTCTATGCCAGCCAGTAAAGGAAATTCCTTCTCCAGTTTCCCATAGACCAAAGGTCTTAAGTCTTCACCAGCATCAGTGGATCCTAATGCACTTTGCAGACAGCTGTGCTTTCAGTCTAATTAGCAAGCATTCAAAGTATGGGGTGAGCTAGGTGTCTAATTCAGCTCTGGCACAACTGCTCTAGGTAGGGAAAGGCCATGCCTTGAAGAACTTCATCACAATCAGCCGAACCTATTCAGTGCTGAGGATCAGCTATTAGACTCCCTTCACCCCCCTGCCTTATCAAAGCACAAGGCTAGCAGAACTGATGTGGTAAACCAGCAGGCACTCAGATGCCTGGAGCATAACTACCAATGGCAAACACAGTGAGGTGTCAGTCTTCTGCCAAGGTAGCTCTGAATCCTCAGCAGCAGTTGCTAGTGGGTTTGATAAGCTTAGTATTTCTCCTTCCAAAAGATGGTGTCTGGATGGAGAGCCTAGTGCATTTAGCTCAGCTAAATGCTCATAGTTCAGCTGCAGCTGACCCTCAGGGCCAAGAGTCTACCCACCCATGAAGACTAAGATCATCATTCTGACTCAGCAAAGTCAGACATATTTTGTTCCTTCTTCATAAAGCTACTTCCCACAAGTGTTTGTTTTACAGTCGCACATTGTAACAGTGTGCAACTTTCGCAATCATTCTGTTTCTAGCAATACCAAAAGCATACAGTATCTCTGAAGAAAAGGAATTGGGAAAGGCAGTATCAGCTTCTCCACTCAAGCGACCAGCTTCAAGCACCCTGCTGAATTTGTGCATGTTATCACTGCTCATGGCACAAACTCCTTAAATAACCAAGATTGGTATGTTCAGCTTATGGCTTCCAACAAACTTCCCCAAAGGACCAGCGCCATTGCACGTCTGACTGTAGCACACCTCAGCTCAGCACAAGTTTCTTTGGCCGTAGAGCTGAGTAGGGGCTCATAGACCAACCCTTGTTAAGTCAGAAGGCAACTATTTTTTAATCTTAACCCTGCAACTCACAAATTTATCTTATGCAACATGCAGGTAAAGCAGAGTAAGGAAGACAAGAGCTTCCTCTAGCCTGAGGTTAGTAACACTCAGGGAAATGCCTATTTCCCCAGTGGAGGGAAGTGACTGAGAAGATCAAGTACCATGAAATAAACAAAAAATGATGCTGCACCATGAAGCAAAACATAACATGAATTACCCAAACTCCCACAGTTAGGGACTCAGTCTTTCTGAAGGTAATTTTGGGAGATTCCTTCTCTGTTCCTACTGCTCAACTTTCCTAAGCAAAGTCCTGTATCCCTGTTTTTTTCAAAGGATTCCATCAGATGGTTTCTCAGCACTTTCAGTAGACCCTTCAGCTTGAAGGACATCTAGCATTTGGAGAAGGGAAAGCAGACTACTAAGAAGCAGCTGTGCTAGGATTGCTCTCCAAAACCTGCTTTTCAGGCCCATTAAGGATTATTTATTTTAATTAGTTTGTCAAGGGAAGTATAGAAAAGCCATCTGAAAACCTCTATAATTAAGAACTATTTTAGTAGCCCTTCCAAAAAAAACCTACCTGAGTTAGACAAGACTTAGAAAAAACTGGTGCAAGTATGAAGTCTGCTAGTAACAAGTAGCAGACTTGTTATTCACACTTTCAGACCTGAGGTAAGGAAAACACTGGTAAGGAAGATGAAGTGAAACTTATTGAAGAGTCCTACACAGTGAAAACCAAATATACACCTCATTTCAAAGTTGTTATGAATTTGGATCATTTAAGTTACACACATATTCAAATCTGTACACCATGACAAGCAGACTGACACCCAGGTTCTACCATGGTCTCTAACCTATTAACTTCTTAGTTTGATTTTACTTCCATTATTTTACAACATTTGTTTTCCATTTCCTCCTTTTCTCAAGGAAAGGGGTGCTTTAAGACAGACAAAAATTCATAACAACAGACGCCTAAATCTCCTTCATGTTTATTCAGATATAGCAGCACAGCTTATAAACAAAGTTCCCAGCTCACCTTCAGAAAAAGACCATGCATTTTACTGAACATTTATATGTAGTTTTGTGTGCTGCCCTCAGACTTGTTACCAGTAGCTGTAGCTTGCTCTAGATTACTAATAGGAAGTTGCTACTTAGTGTGTCATACTCCTGTTACATTTTTGCAAATGTGTCCATTGCCTTTGAAATATTTTGCTCTAACCAGTACAGCATGAAATTAGGGTAGAGGTTGGTTTGCTTGGGGTTTTGTTTGGGTTGGGGTTTTTTGCGGGGGGGAGGGGGTTGGAGTGGTGGTGCAATAACTAATTTCGTTGGTATTTGAACAGTTTAGAGCAGTTATCTAATAAAGGAAGTCAGCAATGTGATCAAAGAGTACACAGTCAGAATCCAGAATCAAACTAAGTGTAAAGGAACAAACAATTTTAGGCAGTTACACAGCTGTCTGTCAAAGTCACAATGTAGTTTGATGTGTGATGCTTCAGGCACATAATTAAGCTAAACAGCTTTCAAGACAGCTTTCTTCCTTAAAACTGAAAAAGTAGGTAGTTACTAAAACATTACCTTGTTGTTGAGCAATTATTATTAAAATAAGCCATTAGCTGTCACAAAGTATTTTTCACAGAGCAAATATTTTCAAGTATTTAAACAACGGCATCATGGCAAAATTACCCACAGGAAGCCTAAACCAAGCTATTTTATTATTTTAAGATCAGGAATCTCCAACTCCTTAATTTGGAGATTTCTGAAACATTACTATTAGAGGTTCCTACAAAATTGATGCATTTCCCTGTGCACTGAGAATCATCCGTTGTTCTTGTTTGACAAGACCAGTGTTGAAGGCAGACATTGCTAAGTTAAATGTAATGGCCTATATTATGAAGGGCTACAATTTTTGGTTTACTTGTCAACTTACATGATTATTAAAATAGAATTTTGGACATTAAAAAAAGTTGTGCATGGCAGTCAAACCCTGAATTCTGATCATAAGCTGAGTCAGAGATAAACTTCAAGAATTTAATTCACAATAGCAGGGGGAAGAGGAGGATATTTGGTAAGGGGAACTCACTTGCTATGAGAACATGACTTGTTCTGACCTCTGTGTGAAGACCTAGGCAACTGCCTGTTTTTTTGCAGCCAAATAGTCCCTTCTCAGTACAGCAATGCCTGAAGACATCTGCATACAGCCATAGGTACACTCAAAGAGAAATTCAACAGGAGAAACTACAGTGGCTGCTCTGAATTCGTAATTAAGTTTGCACAGTAGTTTTACTGTTCTGAAATATTTGACAGTCATGAATTATACAAGTAAAGCGTCTAGACAAAAGACTGCTTTCCAGGAAATGCACCTTGCAGGGTCAAAAATCCACAAAATATCCTCAGACTTCACAACCAGGAGCCAGACTCCAAGTCACAAGGCTCAAGGGTTCTTGTTCAGAGATATTTTGAACTTGCAAATGGTAAAAAGCCAGTTTGGCTTATTATTCCACTTACTCAGTTACTGACCGATATATCAGGGTGAGTTATCCTTTTGGTTCTCTAAAACTGTTAAACTGTCACTGAATTCCATAAACTATAAATAACTAGAGCAGTAGTATAATAGAATAATAATATCGGAAAACAAGATAACAGAATGAACCACATTGGCATGTAAAGATGTCTATTGACTTCCAAGTGCAACTCTTTTGATTATGTACATAATACCTATCTATACCAAGAATTCGTTCAAGCCTAAACTTCTTCCATTCTGGCTGAGAATTTTTATATTGAATATCTCGTCACATAGACAGAAACAAGTAGTCTCAGAACTAGCAAATAAATGTATATAGCACTCTAATTTATGGAAGTAGATAAGTTTTCTTCCCCCACGTGAGGCTTCTAATCATAGCTCTTCATGTACATATAGCACACAATACCTATAAAAGTAGGACTTAGGTGTATGACTAGATGTACAAGTATTTTAATGGATAGCGCCATCCAATTGTTGATACACAAAAACAGATCAGACTACAATTACAAAGGTATATACAACACCGGTGTTTACCCTTATAACAGGAGATAGCATCTGAGACACCTGATTAGCTTTCAGCAACTATTTGTTGACCCATTTTTCAGGAAAATCCCTCTTCTATTCATTGAACTGTTCTTAACTCAGAATTTCACACATGCATATTTGTAAGAGGTGCTACTCAGCTGTTTAAGCTCATGAAAGCTACTTTTGCAGAGCCAGCAGAGGGAGTACAGACATCATTTTACTTATCAGCTGTGAAAAAGATATCTTGTAAGAAAGCACTAAAAGAGCTGTGCCTGCAAATCTAATGCACGTAGTTTAAAGCATGCCAAGAACTTCCTCGGTCTTTCAAAGACACGTGTATGTCAATGGGCAGTAGAGTTGGTGTTTTGTTTCTGATCCTCAACCAGCTGTCACATCTTTAAAAGTCTCATACCTGAGGAATGGCAGGAGCAACTTTAACAGTACTAACAAGTACCGTAAGGCCTGATGCTTCTTCATATGTGTAAAGAACAAGAAAAAAACCAACCAAAATATTCAACAACCAAAACCATTATATAGCTGCAATTCAAGTTTTTATTCCTATGGATTCTGCTGTTTCTTAGTTTCAGAAAAGCTAAAACCTTTTGGTTGTGCATTTCTTAAAAAATAACTTCACATGGAAGACAAGCTGAAAAACTCAGAGTTCAAGACGACCACAAGCAAAGGAGCCACGAAGGCAGGTAGCAGTGCTGGACTGGAAGGTAACAAACAGTGAACCTTTCTGCTGGCATTCACAGAGGCACACACCTTACTGGCAAATCTGGTTTTACACAGCCTCTGAGGCAAGAGCTCTGCTGCTTTATTTAGCATTTCCATTGATCAGCCTGCTTTGGAGCTGACAATTATGATTGAACGGTGTTGATACAGTGCTGGCTGTGGAAACAGTTTTGGAAAGAGGAATAGATTTTGAGCAGGCAAATTGATACCTTGTTGCCGTCTCATGGAGGTGAACCCAAAACTCTAGGTCAACATGAGACAACATACCTTCCTGGCAAAAACTCCACAGACACCCCACTTGCTTTTTTAGTCTACAAAACTGACTGGATTTTTTTTTCTTAAATAAAGTCAGCAATTCTTAACGTGTTGGTAAGAGGCTAAGCTAATATAAAATTCTTTCCAATCTTAAGCATTTATCAAATAATTTTTTGGGTAGCTATTTCTAAGTTTCACTGTTTAGAAGTCTGTATATGAGAAACTCACACAAGTGCAATAAATGCCTTTGTCTTAAAGTTTCCTCTACAAGAGCAGCAAAACACTCCTCCTCCCAAAGAAAAGATAAATTTCCATCATCTTAAACTTCACATGAACTTTAAAAAGCTTTGACAGCTTGAATCATTAGATTTTGATTACTACCTACCAAAGAAGAATGTGCCTGTAGCTACATAACTTAGCCTTCACTTGTTTCGAGTTTTAAAAATAGAAGAAGCACCCTTCAGCAAGTTAGATGGCTGTTTCTTCTCCCCATCTACAAGAAAGTGGTGTTTACTTCTCAGCTTCATTTTCACGTGGCAGATTCACAAAATTAGTAAGTCAAAGTGGGCTGAACTGGTTGCCCTCTTACAGAGCTTACATGATATTTTATAGCTGACTAAAAAGTTTTACCCCTATCATGCAACAAGGCCACCTCACGGTTTTGCTGTTGAAAATCAAGGCTCCTGCAGTGTTCTCTATTCGCGTGCTGTGCCTGGGTGGTTCCCAGGAACCCAGCTAGGCTGCTCAGTATGTTCTATGCAGAGCAACCGCAGCAAGGAAAGCCATGCTTCTTCCACCACAAACATGGTGATGATCAAGTATCAGGATGCATCTTAACCCCTCTGATCATCCTTTCCTTCCCCAAGTTATTGCAGTCTCTTGTGACAACAGTGAAGTTCCTACAGGTACATGAAAAGCTTATACAGATAGGAAAAATGCTTTTTTTTCAGGCAGACTGGTTATCTAACCAGACTCACCACACAGATAATCCAATACCAGTGCCAGCTCAAAACACGGCACAGAACTACACTGAACCTGCCTGAGTAAATACGAAACCATACTCACAGGAAATATACCACAAATTCTAATTCATCCGGCAACTGGAGCCTTGCTAAGCTCCCAAATAACTATGTTTATAACATACTTTACATTTGAGAGGCTGACATTAGGCTTCTAATCAGCAAGTTAAGACACATGACCCATTTATATAAATTAAGTAGGGTGTGGGGTAAAGGGCTGAAAAGCCCCTTGAAACGTGAACATCCTTCCTCTTGGTTAAGTTTCTACAGCAAATTCCACCGAATTTTACACTTTAGAATTACTACAGCTGCCTTTAAGGATCTACAGAGGCTTGTTGTTACTCAGTTTTTAACCTGAAAACCTTCCATTTAGTACACAGCTGAACAACTACTGATTCTAGCATTAATCACTCCCCAAGATTTAGTACTTCAATAATTGGTAGGTAATAGCATGCAGCAGATGTAAGAGCTTTTTTAAAAGTCAGTGTTGAAATTGTGCTCTTCCCCATTACCTGTTTTCACCACTTGAAGGGTCTATCTCAAGTTCTGAAGCCTGTGTGCATTTCGTGGGTTAAAACTTTACATTCCTCCTGTCATAACCAAGATTCACCTGACCAAATAGGAACACCTACCTCTAAGGTAGGCACTTCAGGTGCTTTTTGTAAGTAGGCAATGGATAAATTAAAACATACATATCAAAATATTAAATTTAGCCACCTAGGACATGATCTAAAATAGCCACACGAGTCTCATCTTAGATGCGCTTGTGTCGCTTCAGCAACAGAAGCAGCCCAGAGTGACTAGTTTCAGTTTTTTAAGACGCTTATGTAAGTGGCCAGGATTGCTCTGCCAAAGTTAAGCACAGTCGGCTGGGCTGAACTCACATATCAAGCAGCTGCACTACCATGTCAGAGCAAGAGGAAGGATGTGGCTTCTCAGTTAGTTTAGGAATATCCAAGCCTGTGCTACTGCCAGAAAGTACAGCCCTGTGCCAGCACCACCGCTCACCTGACCTCAAGGTCAGGGGACAGCCCTAGATGAGAACCGGTGACAAGGAAGACAGCAGCAACAACAGTGGTTCCTCCTGAAGGTCACACAGTGACGGGGGACTGCCCCTTCCAGCCAGCACAGGCCTCACCAGTTCAAGTCAATCATGGAAGCTCTTCTCCACACTCCCATGCTCATCTTGGGAAAAAGACGAGCCTAGCTGCACCTTCCCTGCAAGGCCCCACTACAGACCATCACCAGGGTCCCTCTTTAGCCTCTTCCCTTCCAGGTCAAGCAAAGCCACCTCACTCTACTTCTCCCCACACACTGCAGGACAGCCCCTCATCAACTGCCAGGAGAGGTGCAAAACAAGGCACCATTTTTGGATGTGGCCGCACAAGCATGACTTAAACCCATTGGTCACGTTCTTGCTCATGCTGCCCAGCATGGGCCAGTCCTTGCCAGCAAAGGAGAGCCCTGCAGCTGGCTTAGGCTCCCTGTCTGCAGGGTGGACAAGATCTTTCCTACAGGTATCCTCCTCCTCACAGCAGGATACAGGTGCAAGGCAGCCTCAGCTCTCCCGTTCACTCTCACTCCAGGAATCTGGGCCATGCAGTAGCCCTACCACCACATCACCATTTTCAGCTACTGTCAAGTGTGACAGTGAAGAGGAAAGCCCGTCAGAAGTGTTTTTACGTTGTCAGCTCAGTAATGCTCAGGAGGGGCTTTTGGCAGCTCCCCATCAGGAGCTTGAAATTGGCCTGTTTTACAATCACTGCCTTAAAGTAACATGTATTTACTTTGTCCAGTTCAAAGCATCTTGCCCAGGGTTATATATATAACCTTATTCTCCATATTCATTTCTGTAGCCTTAGTTTTGACAGTCAATAGAAGGTAAATATAAAGTTTTGAGCCTTTGCAAATTCAGCGTTGCAGTTTTGAAATGAGAGGTCCATGTATCAAAAATGTTACTACTATCTTCCCAGAAAATATCAAGTACTCCCCTCAAGCATACATCCTTTGTATTTTTCCGTCTGGTAAACCAATTTCCTGTGTTAGAAGGTAGCACAACACAGCTTTAGGGTGTCATACTTCACACAACCAAGACAACTTTTTCTAAACTATTTTGTTAATATGGTTTGAAGAGCTGCTGTCCTGGCAACACCAGGATCAATAAGAAAAAAAGAAAGCCATACACAAACTGATCGCTTACAAGCAGGACTTAGCATGTACCACTGCTTTATATGCTGGTATTTAATTTTGGATATGTGCGTTTGTACTAAAGTTCTTTCAAAAGGTTCCCATAACGTGGTATGCATTGCAGAGTGGCTGACTCCATATGAAGGATAACTCCACTCTAAGTGCCTCTACTGCCAGTTAACAACACACGGACACACATCCAGAAAAAGAAGAGGCCATGTTTTTCTCAAATCCTACAGAATTTAGTCCTTTATTCCCAAATCTCTTTCAACTCAGTTTAGAAATGCAGCTCTAGTTTAGGAACAAATTCTTAGATCTGCAGTCACTACAACAAGATCTGCCAATTATCAAAATACATCTGAAAGCAGACCCTTGTGAAGATGTCAAGATGTTTCACTATGCAAAGCAAGCTCATTGCAGAATATGAAAAATCACTGTCACTGTTAACTACATGGATTTCGGAGCAGAAGTAGGTGAACACAAGCTGAAATTATTTGCGTTATTAATAAAGCAGAAGTAAAGCAGTTGTGCTAGCAATGGTAAAGCACCTTCCTTACCCTCTCCAGCTGTCAGTCTCAGCTATGAATATTTGAAAGCCATCTGGCACAGACCCTGACAGCCAGTTTAAATCATTTCATGTTTCATACAAGCTCAACAGAGTGAGGCTGCTAGACACTGCTCTAATTTAAGTATTGATTTGAACTGTATTCCATAGGCTTCATGAAGTTCTGCACCAGCTTCATTCCCAAGAGAAGAAAAATTGGCAGACCCAAGCAATGTAAAGCAATTTGAAGTGCACTATCTACACTGATAGCAGTAGCACCTAGATGGAAGTGAAAAACTCCTGTTCAATATACATATTAAGACACTGATCTACTCTCTACTATATCTAAATAACCAGAAGAGATTCAAAAATACCACCCTTTCTCAGATAGTTTGAGGGCTAACCATACCTGCCACCTTTTCTACCCATTTCTTAGTACTATCTACTCAGTCTTCTTTATGTATCTACTCAGTCTTCTCTATGTAAAAACATCAGAAAGCAAGTCTGGATGCACAACACAACAAGCACATTATCTTTTCCTACACTGTACTATCAGAAACCATCTAGGCGTATAGTTCATGTGTCTTAACCCAAATATACTTTTCTGGAAGACCGTTAGTTGAAGGCTGGCACTCAAACCACTCTCCCATCTACTGTCAGAACAATACCTTTAAGTTCTATATGTGAAAAGGTTAATACTCTCCAGGGAATGGTTTCACATGACACAAGGAGGAACATTCCCAACCACCAACCCAAAGATTTGTGTTGCTTCCCTCATGTGAGCCTCACTTCTCATCTTGGAAAGACCAGTTTGTGCAACACATCATCTAGTGGTGCACTGAATAGACTCAAAGTGGCAGAGATGGCACAAAGGAGGGGGGAATTATTGCAGTTAGTCTAAGATGGAAATGAAAGTAGCCATGAGGCCATCTCAGCCAGCCCATGAAACTTTGCACTCACAGTGACAAGCCAAATAGGCAATTACAAATGATGCTCTCTCTGTCCTCAGTCTCTTGGATTATGCTGATCAACCAGCAGCTTCAGAAGGCCATCATAAAAGTCTGACAAAACTTTGGAATATTAAAAAAGCATCGATCACATTAACAGAAATTACTAACAAATCTTTTGACGGGGACTTAAAGGGCTCCTATATCTTGAAACACTCACCATACAAAACCAAATGTTTTCCTAGCTTTTGGAGAGTCACAGTGACCACCTTAAACTTTTTAGAACACTCTACAAGTGTTCTTAAAAAAAAAGTGCGCTGTAGCTACAAGACTTCTTTATTGCTAGTGGCCTAACCTCCTTATTTCAGTAAAGACCGTAGCACTATGGTTATTTCTTTCTACAGTGGAAAACCTCCATCAAACACAGCTAGTGACTCTTCCCCCTATCCCTATATGGAGCCACCAGTCGTTTTGATTTATTTAAAATCCAGACAGAAGCCAAAATGCACACCACAAGCAACACTTCCTTGTATTTGCAGAGACACAGGGGCAATCCTGAAAGAGCCATGCAGACAAGCCACCAGTCACTGGTCAAATAACAAGTGGAAAAAAAGTTATTTGATTTCTACATAAGTGCACATCTGCAACACTCCAGTGAAGAGCACTTGATTTTTCTTTCCCTGGTGTATGTAACGTAAAGGTGATTAAGTTCATCTTTGATTCAAAATCTTAAAATTAATTTTAAAGTTAAAGTTTTAATGAGGACATAAGCAGAAAAAGAGCACACCACTCTGACCCTTGGGCTGAGTCCCAGAAGTTAGATAGTTGCTTAAAGCAGAGTGGGCTGAATCATCTTTCCTGCCTTGAGTTGGGGTTTATTGCTATCAACTATGCACAGTACGGTACATCCTGGGCCTCCTCTGACCAGACACTGTACACCAAGTGGTGAGAACCCAATAGTGTTGTTTTCCCTGCTGCTACCTTATCTTTCTGTGAATATAAGGGCACAAGTAAGGGTAGCAGATTACATGTGATAGGCTCCCAGAAGTGTGTTTTAAGAACATGGTGTTTCCTGTGCTCACTGGGAATTAAGGAGACATCCAGCTAATACGCAATATTAAAAAAACTGAGGCATACAAACCACTGAAGTCCACTGTAAATAGGAGGCCATGCAGAAACTTACCTAACTCTCTTCTCCAAAGCAGCATCAGATTATAGCCAGCAATAAGCCAGGGCTACCCCTGGTGCTGCGACTGGTCATGCTGTAAGTGGCAGAACTAGACAGACTTAGCGGCCAGCACCAAAGTTTATCAAATGTCATCCTCAAAATGCATCCGTGCACTCTTTAACTGCACAGTACAGTTGCAAACACCAGTAAGGAGGAATATATTCTCTTTCTCAGTCCATTACCCTTCAAAGGCAGAGCAGATGTTATTTGTCTGCTTTGTAACAGCAATTATATTTTATCTCTTACTGGAAAAAAAATGTATTTATCTTCAGAGCTATTTCTGATTTTTTTTAAATGTCTCCTACATTTTCCTTAGATTTCTTCTCCCACCAGACCTTTGAAATACCAATGGAGAAAGCCTCATACCTACTTTGCAATTCACCAAAATTAAACTAATAACACCTCCTGCTGTCATCTGTCAGTTAGAGTAAGACTTATAAGTGGCAGCAGAAATAATTTTCATAACGTTTACTGGAATATTAATAGCTTGAACAGACAGATCCTTCAAAGATACTGCTCATATCAAGTGAAATCTGTCATGAAAACTCGAAATTCATTTTAATTAACAGTATTTGAATGCCTGATAATTTAAAAATAAAAGACAAACTGGACAATACCACGTATTTGTGCCGAAATTACATTCAGTGTGAGTAGGTTCAACTGTTCCAAGATGGGTTAGTTTTAATATTTTGCCTGTTGATTTCATTGTACATGTCACCTCCTGGAAATCCTCCTTCTCTGCTGCTCATTATCGTTGCTTACATCTTCTGTGTGAAACTGCTGAACACATTTTTATGTTTTACATGCAATAACAGATGTTTGGGGGGCTTCACAAACAAAAAATTCTTACTTTTTTATCACTCTGCTGTCCAAGTAATGAACATGGTCTTTTCAGCTAATTGAAGCCTAAGTTTGGAGAATACTAACATCAGTTATTGAAAAGTGAAGGAATCCAACATTTATAAAGGCAAGCTATTTTGAATTAAATTAGTAAATCTTAATGCTTGTGAGAAATACCCATCCTCTACATACAGCATCATAGGTTCATTTTTCTCTTTAAAATCAGCAAGAGTATCACCTCGTCTCTCCTGCCTCCCTTGTTCTTCAATCTGTTAAACTTTGCAAGAAGGAATAAAAATGTCTTCAGAAAAAATTTTACAGGTTTTAATAAAAAACGTGCTTGAGACCATTGCACACACTCTAGAAAGCCAGTAGGCAGAGCTAATCTTAGCTTTTTAGACACAATACTGCAACTCCTAGATTTTATCTAGTTTTTAATTAAAATACCCTAGAGAAAGATCCTTATCACCTGAACTGCAACTTTTAACAAGTCTTATTACTATTATTACTCATTTTAAGACAAGTAGAGAATACTAGAGAATACAAATTTAAGACTATTACTACAATTTTATTGATCCTTTTGTAATAAAATAAGCACTCAATTCTATAACAGAGATCTCTTATAGATTCAAGCAGTCTTCCTCATTTCTCAAAAGGTATTTACTTTTAAATGCCCGGGACTAATCACAGCTGTTCGTTATTCTGCATTAAATTTTGCTGACTGAAACCTGACTTCAACTCTGAGCAAAATGCGAATCCCTTGTTGCACTAGTATTATTTTCTCTTTAAAAACAGAAGAGAACGTATATTAAACAGTTCAAACACTGAAAGACATTACTGAGGTCACATTTCAGTGGTAAAGAATGCCATTAATATTTAGTCTACCTTAATGGAAGAAATTCGAGTTAGAAGATACTTTAGGTTATCTTGTCCACCCTCATGTCAAGGGAGACTTGCTTGCTATGGCGTGTTATTGATTGTTTGGCCAGGTCCATTTGAACTTGTCAGTTAATAGTAAGCTCCCAGATCTAAAATCTTAAATGTTGGTGAAGTTAATTCTTCCAAAGCATCTGTTTTTGAGGTGGCTTTAGCAGATCCAACCTATGTTTCTTCCTGCTTAGTATCATCTCATGCTTGCCCCTCATTTATCATATTCTTTCCAAATAAATTCAAGCAGTTGAAGACAATAGTAGTAATTACCAGACCTTTGTGCCTTTGCTACAGGACACTTTCAAGCCTCTCGATTTCCTTTGAAGCTTTCCATAACACAGTTTAGAGCTTTGCAATTTTAACAGCTGACAGAAGTTCTCTGTATTGTGGTCCACAAAAAAGTGACTCTAATGAGACTCTAATTCGAGACTACAGCGGATTTTAATTTGCAGGATTACCCCCATCTTAGTATCTGAATATATATTACAGGAATGGGGATCCTTTCCTTGTACCATCATCTCTATGTAATGCAACTTTGTGTAAGAAACCGATACACAGTTTACTAAATGCTAATGTGACAGAAGGCTTCTTTTCTGCTTTAAATTCCCAAACACATTTGCTCAATATGCAATAGTAACAGTATGTGTTCTTACGAAGAGTACATCCACAATTCCCTCTAGAATTATTTTTGACTTGTATCATTTTAATGATCCACATGGAAAGCAGCATTTTTCTTTGAGTGGATAGAAGTTATAATGTTGCAACTTAGCACCGACATCGGAACATTGACTGGGAAAACCTGCAAGTGTCTGTTCACAACTCATGATTCAAGTTTCCTCCAGCTAACCCAACCTGGGTCGGTTATCATAACCAACAGTAGGAGCAGCAATAAACCGAACTACACAATGATGCTGTTCCAGACCGAAAATTTCACATTGAAGTGTATGAGTTTTTTTCCTCACTGAATTCAGTGACCGCTTTTTCCACTGACACCGAGAGTTTCCATTCATTATGCCATAAGTATTAAAGTCCTAGTACATTGGAAGCTATTCCTGCCAGAAGAGCCAATAGTTTAAAGATACACAAGTTTACTTCTATTGGAATTCACGATTTGTGGTGTTTGGAAGAAATCCTTGAAAAGCACCAACAAACACGGGGAAAAAAATGGCCCTGGCTATCACCAGCTACCACCTTCTGAACACACTGTATCGTGAACCAAGGAACTGGCAAGTTATCTAACCAACACCTTTTCGAGCACCTAAACCCATTATTTTAACTCAAATTCATCAGGACCCAGGAATGTTTTAGAGATGCAGCAGTTTTCCTACAGGCAGTGGTTTTCCAAAGGCACACTCCATTCCCCAGGAAGTCAAGATTGCCAGCCACTAATGATGGAGGATATTTCACAAGCACAGCGGGCTTGGAACTTGACTTCTAAGAAGGGACAGGATTTGAATGGTCACCTAGCTAGTCACCTCTCAAGCACTGTGAGGCAAGACACCAGCAAACATTCTCAGCATGAGTTTCAGACACAGCATAAGGTACTACCACCAGTTCCTTCTGAACAGACCTTGAGAAGAAAGCCTCAGCAACTGAAGTTACAAATTTAGAATGCCATATATAACAGATATTGAAAGATTTCTGTAATGTGGATCTTAAAATCACAAGAAAAAAAGCCCCCGAAATTTTGTTACTGTTCATGTCTCTCGTCACCACCAGCTACAGTTTAAAAAGTCAAACGTAGAAAAGATTAATGCGGAGTATGGAACATGCACAGCACTACATAAACGCCTATTACAGCTGAACTAATACACTGCCCCTCAGGCTGCGAACCCTGGGATGAACTCAACCACAGCTCTCTGTTTCTAAATGCTTCCCCGGGCTCAGGCTGAGCCCCCTCCTGCCCCTGGTAAACACCACTCGCACGGCCGCTCTAAAGGAAACGCTCCCCGGGACCACAGACCACCTCTGCCCGACAGCTTTTCATGAGATCTTCCTCTCAAAATCCTAAGTCTTTCCTGCTTCAGCCCTTACCGACCGACAGGCTCGGCAGGAAGACCGGGCAGACGGCGGCGCCGACACCCACCCCACTCCGTCCCACCGCGAGCGCAGCCTCCCGCGCTCGGCAGCGGCCAGCCATCCCCGGCGGAGACTCTAGCCCGCTACCAAACTCACGTGGTGCGACAGCCAAAGGTTACACGCACCGCAGGGACGAGGATGACACCGCCGTTAGAGGCGCTTCCCACCGCGGAGCGGCCCTGCGCGGGGCCAGGCTCACCCGCGGCGAAACGCCCGAGAGGGCTTCGCTCTCCCGGCACCCGAAGCGGTGTCGCATCCCCTCCTCGTCCGCGCCGGTCGATGAGCAGCCCGGCCAAGCATCGATAAATCAAAGCACCATGCCCGCTTCGACGGAAAGCTGCGTACGACTCAGCCGCGGCCAAAAACACCGCCCTGGGGGCCCGGCGGGCGGGCGACGGAGGTAGGGAGGCAGGCGGCGGGGGAGGCTGCGCGGGTGCGGCTGCCGGGCTCCCAGCCCCCGCGGGGCGGCGAAGTGCCCGGGATGTCGGTGTCGTGCTGCCGCAGCGGGCTAATCCCGGCTACTTAACCCGGCGGGCGGCGGGAGCTGAGCACCACCTTAATCCACGTCGTGTGCGCGCCCGCCCGCCGGGAGCTGCGGGGCCGTGGCGT
>VZTD01002510.1:68681-79101 GCA_013397725.1 Rhagologus leucostigma | reverse complement strand
TATATATATATATATATATACAAATAGCATTGCGTCAGATCCTTAGAGCTGAAGAGCCTTCAGCTTTCTGCAAGTTAATCAACAACTATGCCACAGAGAAATCTTAGAAATCTGGATTACTTCTACTATCATATCAACAAGCATATGCTGTTTACTAAGTCTAACTGCAAGCTGATTTTAAAAGACAGGATAAAAACTGCCCAACACAGCATCTGTTTATCAGTAGATTTATCATTTTCCCATTTTGTTTCCTCTTTCTTTTCCACCTAATTTGTATATGTCTGAATCCAGAAAGGCAAATCTGCAGATTCTGTTGCAAGCAAATTACAGAGCAATATTCAGTGAGATAAGTTGTTCTCCTTAGGAGGTGTCAAAAAACCACTTGTCATTCCCCTGGTTCCAGCACAAAAAAAGTCCAGATCTCCATTCCAAACTCATGTTCACCTTTCCTGATCCCCTATTTCCCTAGAGCTGAACACATGCATTAAGTGCACTGATAAAGTCTGGTCTAGAAATTAAGATTGAAGAAAATACAGAGAAAACTCATTTCTGTGTCTTAGACAGATATACAACAAATATTCCTGGGTTATCCACACTGTGAACCCAAATGTAAACAGAAATCAGGTGGAAAGAGGAAAAATCACAAATCCAAGGAAAACGGGAAAAAATTATCAGGTCTAATATTACTCAAATAATGGAAGCTTGGAACTCAACTAGGTGAATATCTGGCATTTCCTGTTATATTGCACGGCTCTAAAGGGAACCAATCTGTGTGTTTTTGTCATCTTGAATATGATCTGAAATCATCACCATCATCATCATCATCATCATCATCATCATCATCATCATCATCATCATCATCATCATCATCACTTTCCAGATGTGTTGGAAATCAGTTCCAATTTACACACCAGACTGGCAGAAGGGAACTTGTAGCGCCAGTTCAAGCTCTGAAGCCATTATTACATTTCCTACCTGTGAACTTGAGGAAAATGTGTGCAGAATCTTTTGTTTGCTACCAAACTCTTGCATTCTGGAAAACATAAAAAGAAAACAAAAAGAATAACACTGTTAAATGCCATTAAAGCACTCAGGATTATGGATTATTGGGCTATTTGGGATGAATCTATGAATCTTTTGCATTTTTAATGATTATCCATCATAGTCAATGTAAGTCTTCTGTTGAATTCAAATAACTTTGGTGTCCTGCCAAAATCTATGGGAAATTAAAATTAAAAGCTTGAGCTAAGAGCGTATCCATCTTGAATAAATAATGTTAACATATATATATGCATAAAAGTCTAACGTATATATATTTATATCTCATCTGCCACTGAACAACACCTAATTTTAGTCACTCTTGATATAGTGAGAACCTGAAGGGCCATTATAGTTCTTGTAAACATTTCCTAATGCAAATCAATGTGACACAGCAATCCATGACAATAAAATGTTTTGAGCTTCAACGGGATGAGTTCAGTCAGAGACCTTTGAAAGGTTGAGTTATATTAGGAGATGGAAGTTGAATGACAATGCAGGGAGTGAAACATTGGTTCTGAAAAAGAATAAATGATGGGCTCCCTGAAAGTACAGATTAACTCTGTGAGAATCAGCAAATCAGAGAATCACAGAGTGGTTTAGGTTGGGAGAGACCTTAAGTATCAGCTTGTTCCACCCCCTGCCATGGGCAAGAAGTTTTCCATGAGAGACCATGTAGCTGTGGAAAATTACGCTCACCTACAGCTTGGTGCAGTCTTTATAATTCCCCATATTTAAATTAAAACCCCGTGACATTTGGTAGCTGCCAAATTGAAATAATAACTCCAAAAGTACTTTTTAGGGGTGTAAGTTGTGGTGGGGAGTTGCCATAATTGGATAGGCTTTATATCAGAAGGGAACAGCTTAAAGGACTTCCTAGCAAAGTGCAAGCTGAAAGAATCTCGGAATATTTGGTTTGCTTGTTTGGGGTTTATTTTAATATCTGAGCATACTTTCATGTGTTTCATACACTGTTTTATAGAGAAAATTTCATAGACATTTTGAAGTCTTTTAAACTGTGAGTTTACTTAATGCTGAAAAACATCATCTATGTTCCAGAACCTTAGAAGAGCTGAGCTTGAAAGAACCTCTTGACACCATCTGGACCAACTCTCCCAGTGATTCCACAACTTTTCTGGATAACCTCTTTCCATGTTCAAATGCTCTCACAAATTAAAAGAGAAAAACAACCCAACCCGAAATTGTCCTTATGTTTAAGTGGAATTTTCTGTGTTTCANCCCAAATGTAAACAGAAATCAGGTGGAAAGAGGAAAAATCACAAATCCAAGGAAAACGGGAAAAAATTATCAGGTCTAATATTACTCAAATAATGGAAGCTTGGAACTCAACTAGGTGAATATCTGGCATTTCCTGTTATATTGCACGGCTCTAAAGGGAACCAATCTGTGTGGTTTTGTCATCTTGAATATGATCTGAAATCATCATCATCATCATCATCATCATCATCATCATCATCATCATCATCATCATCATCATCACTTTCCAGATGTGTTGGAAATCAGTTCCAATTTACACACCAGACTGGCAGAAGGGAACTTGTAGCGCCAGTTCAAGCTCTGAAGCCATTATTACATTTCCTACCTGTGAACTTGAGGAAAATGTGTGCAGAATCTTTTGTTTGCTACCAAACTCTTGCATTCTGGAAAACATAAAAAGAAAACAAAAAGAATAACACTGTTAAATGCCATTAAAGCACTCAGGATTATGGATTATTGGGCTATTTGGGATGAATCTATGAATCTTTTGCATTTTTAATGATTATCCATCATAGTCAATGTAAGTCTTCTGTTGAATTCAAATAACTTTGGTGTCCTGCCAAAATCTATGGGAAATTAAAATTAAAAGCTTGAGCTAAGAGCGTATCCATCTTGAATAAATAATGTTAACATATATATATGCATAAAAGTCTAACGTATATATATTTATATCTCATCTGCCACTGAACAACACCTAATTTTAGTCACTCTTGATATAGTGAGAACCTGAAGGGCCATTATAGTTCTTGTAAACATTTCCTAATGCAAATCAATGTGACACAGCAATCCATGACAATAAAATGTTTTGAGCTTCAACGGGATGAGTTCAGTCAGAGACCTTTGAAAGGTTGAGTTATATTAGGAGATGGAAGTTGAATGACAATGCAGGGAGTGAAACATTGGTTCTGAAAAAGAATAAATGATGGGCTCCCTGAAAGTACAGATTAACTCTGTGAGAATCAGCAAATCAGAGAATCACAGAGTGGTTTAGGTTGGGAGAGACCTTAAGTATCAGCTTGTTCCACCCCCTGCCATGGGCAAGAAGTTTTCCATGAGAGACCATGTAGCTGTGGAAAATTACGCTCACCTACAGCTTGGTGCAGTCTTTATAATTCCCCATATTTAAATTAAAACCCCGTGACATTTGGTAGCTGCCAAATTGAAATAATAACTCCAAAAGTACTTTTTAGGGATGTAAGTTGTGGTGGGGAGTTGCCATAATTGGATAGGCTTTATATCAGAAGGGAACAGCGTAAAGGACTTCCTAGCAAAGTGCAAGCTGAAAGAATCTCGGAATATTTGGTTTGCTTGTTTGGGGTTTATTTTAATATCTGAGCATACTTTCATGTGTTTCATACACTGTTTTATAGAGAAAATTTCATAGACATTTTGAAGTCTTTTAAACTGTGAGTTTACTTAATGCTGAAAAACATCATCTATGTTCCAGAACCTTAGAAGAGCTGAGCTTGAAAGAACCTCTTGACACCATCTGGACCAACTCTCCCAGTGATTCCACAACTTTTCTGGATAACCTCTTTCCATGTTCAAATGCTCTCACAAATTAAAAGAGAAAAACAACCCAACCCGAAATTGTCCTTATGTTTAAGTGGAATTTTCTGTGTTTCAGCTTATGCTGATTTGCCTGTTGTCATGACACTGGGAACCACTGAGAAGAAAGAGTTTGGCTACTTCTGTGCCACTGCCCTCACATCTTAAACCCAGGGATAGGATCGCCTGAGCGTTCTCTTCTCCAGGCTGCTTGGCCCAGCTTTCTCAGCCTCTCCTCGCATGGCACATGCTTCAAATCCTAAACATTTTGTGGATCTTTGCCAGACTCTCTCCAGTGTGCTGATGCCACCCATACTGGGAACCCAAGAGCTGGGTACACTATTGCACTGCCAATTTCAGGCTTGGGCAGTCTGTTGGCAAGGATGGTTTTGATCCACTTAGAAAGGTGGATTGTGTCTCATCCTTGGTTTCCCTATGGGCGTCATCCATCAATACAACATTTACATTTCTAAAAAATAAGCTGAAATATCGTGGACCCCCGCAGTATGAGTTAAGAGTAACTCATAAATCAAAAGGCCTTATCTGTTATCTTAGAAGCAGTTAAAACCCCAGCAAATTTCTGAAAGAAGAACCCTACTTGGAAACTACACGAGTGTTTTCTAGTAAAAACAATAATGAGAACGAATGCAAGGAAACAGTGTGTGAAATTGCTTCTGGTATTTCATCATTCACATATATAATGTGAAATGATGAGGCTCCAAGCAGGAGGGAGATCTGAATGCTAAAGGAGGCAGGGAGGAGAGAAGAGTTGTGGGAATGAGCAATAACTATAGTTGCGGATATTTTATTTTTCTTTTTCAGTACTGAAGCTGCAGTTAGACTTGCCCTACTGAAGAGACCGTGTATTACAGTACCATGAAAGGTGTTAACCTGAATTTGGCAATAGATGGTAGCTGTGGACACAGACAACTGTCTTAAGTGCAGTGAGAAAATGTCTGAGTTTGAATAAAATGTGACCTTAGTGCTTAAAAATAGAGCAAAGCTCTAAAGCTTGAAGGTTATTAATTGCTATAGAGTCATAGGTTATTAATTGCTATATAGACAAATTCAGTTAGGTTATGACCTTTCCTACAGAGGGGCTGACAATGAGCACCTCCCACTGAGGGAAATGAGAAAGCAAAGTTGTTTTCTCTCCCTGCAATCAAAAGAATTACTCATACGATAGTTCCCAGATACTGACTTTGCTACAAGGTAATAAAACATAGACCATTCTCCCTTTAATTATTTTACCTATAACATTTCATGGACAAAAGCACCTTCTAGAAACAGTTGGTACCTTGAGAAGATTTTTCTTTTTCTTTGTTTAACATTGTTACTATTAATTGGTGAGACCATTTTCTCTCCCAGGTCTTTTCTGACACATAATTTTATTTCTTCTTCTGACTGAGCAAGGTGCTGAAAATAGACAGAAAAAGAAAGGGAAAAGTTTCTTTTTATATAGTACTAAATAGAAAACTGCATGGAGTTTGTACTTAGTCATCAAAGGGGGAAGTTGTCGAATCTTTCAGAATTAAAGTGAAAGAGAGAAAAACAGCAGAAAGATATCACTAAGTCAAGAGGCAAATTCAGTAACAAAATCCTGGAGGTTATCTGTGATCAACTCCTTCTTTTAATGCTTTATTCAGTCCACACCTGTGCCAAAAACTTTGGGTAAAAAATACTAGAACCATTCCAAATGTATTCTGCAAGATAGAAAATAAACTTGTAATTTTTATGCTGGAAAATGACCAAATCCTATTTGTTTTTCCTGATGCTTTTCTTAAACATATTACCGAAAAAAAGGCAATACAAATTACTTATCATTATATCATGCAGCTTATCTTTTAAACATAAAGGTTTTGTCATTAATAACCCTGCAGTTACTTGTGAAACACTGAGAAAAGCATTTTCTTAAATGTATACCATTTTCTTGTTTACACTGTGTGTATTATTTTGGTTCTGGGCATTTAGATCCCTGTCCTAAAAGCTACAAACAACCAAACCTGACATCCACACTGTGTTACAAACTGGAATTATTCAGATAATCAGATAAAACCCACAGAAAGTACTTTCCTAATGTTGCACTTAGTTTAAATGAGTAAAATTAGAAAAACAATAAACAATAAATAAGTTACTTAAAAGTTGTTTAACCAGATAAATACTATGCAGTCAGTACTGATGGCTATTGTGTAAATCATCTATCTTTTAATAATCTCAGCAATTGTTTCCTAAAATGTCCAATAATGGAATTATCATTTTACTAGACAAATGTACATGGGTAGAGGACTATCAGTTTTAGCAAGCCATAATATGGACTGGCAGAACACAGAATTCATCACTATGTGCCCATGATTGTCTGATAAAATTTGTATTATGCATAGTTATAAATATCCATAATTGCGTTCTAATTTCCATTTAGGCAAATAAAAGACTTTTACCATCAAGGAAAGGCATTGTGAACTGATAACGGAAACAACCTGATGTTTATTGAGAGATGGCAATCAGGAGGTGTGCAAAAACATTTGAATATGCATGAATGTGGCTCGAGTCTCAGAAACTATCACTTCAACTGTAAAAGTTTAATTATCAGAACAGTTGTTCTGTCAGCCACAGACATGCTGGGATGATAAAAAATTCCATGAGAGCTGGTTTTTTAGTGGGACAATTTGTTTTTACTTTGTCCGTGTTCACAAAGACATGTGGAAGTGCAAGACATCTCCAGAGCTCCCTCTGGCTACGTAAACTCCTTGTGAGAACGAGTGGATCTGGAAAGAGCTTCACCCACCTGCTGTAAGTGCAGTTCTTCCGAAAACCACCCAGTGAAAATTCCACTCACTATTCCAATGGCTTCAATCATTCCCGAGTGAAAAAACTTCGGAAAGACAATCTAATTAAGTTTAATTAAGGAAGAAGAAGCCTCGGGCTTATCTGCTTCTTGGTAAATGTTGTCTTGAGACCTCGATGTGTCAATGCCATGCATTGATGCTGGTTTCTGATAGGATTTTACTGTATCTCCAACTGTTTCGAGATAACTCACTGACATCAAAGTCTCTTTTCCTTTGGGGGAAGCAGTCTTTATAATTGGAAGCACTTTCGGAGTAATCATCCCACTACAACATCTCCAGAGTATCCAAAGGCTATGTTCTTCCACTTGACTGCATGACCCACTTTGCAAACTCAGGAACCTGTTGGAGGCCTTTCCATGCATGGTACCAACCACGTAACAGGAGGCAGTGTCCTTAAAGGGGTCAGAGCACATTAGAGTGAGAGGTTGGGGCAGTTTACCAGCCTGGAATAAAATCTGTAGGTCAATAGGGTTCATTTTCAAAAGCTGCTTCGGGTAGGGGAATTCAGACAAAGGAATTTTTGTATATACATACAGACATATTTCTTTATACGTCTATATTTATGTATATACCAGAAACACTCCTCTTGGGACCAAAATATCTACAGTGTAGAAAGGACTGTCCTCAGGAAAGCTTTGTTTTTCTATGGAAAACTGATTGAGGCAACCTGGGACACTGCAGAATGACAACAACTGGAAAGGAAAGAGCTAAAGAAGGCATTGATAAACCCATGTGGAGCAAACACCAAGTCTGACAGACCTGAGCTTAAAAGGCTGTGCTTTGAGAGAGGCACATGGCACTGAGAAAGGCAACAGAATACAGAGCACTGCTAAAACAGCATTAAACTAACTTAAAAAAAAAAAGGTTATATGTAGTTTTGGTCTTGTACTGAACAACTATTTGTATTTAATTACACTGTTACAGAAGCAACACTGCCTTCTTACCTCCTAAAGTTTGCCTGCTGGTAAGTTTAACACCGTGTAATTTATCTCCATTGTCATTATGGGATCAGCAAAGACACTGAGGACCGCTATCCATCTTCATCTTTCCTGAATTTCAGGGCCGAATATCAGCTGATCATTCTTCAACTCCATTGCTTATTTCCTAAAATCACAGGGGCTCACAAAACTAAAGGAGGCTCAGGTCAAATACTGAGATCGAAGTCAGATGAAATAAATGCTTTCCCAATTCATAGTTCAAGTGGTTTAGCAATTCCTATCAGCACAAGTGAAAGACCTTGGAAGGAATTAAATAAGCTATTAAGTAAGCAGCTCCTCAAAGTAAGTAAAACCATATTCTAGAAAAGAATAGAGATTTCTGGAGAATTCACAGGGAAAATGGGAAGTTTATACAAATTCATTTACCAAAAGAATTATCCAAGGATCTGTAAAGAATCTGCTTTAGATATTTAGATATCATCAACTACTACTGCTTTCTAAACCAGCTGATTTCTGAGTGGAATAGTTCCTAAACATGGACCAGCACCTTGGAATCCTTTTGACAGGCAGCCACATACTCCTCAGATATTCTGCTGTAGGTGATTTCTAGCAAGTGCTGGAGGTGTTGGACGCTGTACAGCTCAAGTGTGTGCAGCAAACATCTCGGGGAAGCCTGCAAACAATGAATTATGGCATTCCAACCTCGCTGTGGTGGGCCATAAATCAAGAGCCGTGGATCCTGCTGAACCAGCAATGTCCTTAACCTTGCTAAATTCCTGATGTGTAAATATGAAGACTTAACAATGTGGCCTCAGAACAAATTTCAGGGTCAAATATAACACCAAAATTATTCAGCCAGGAGGCAATTTTCTATTTCCAGCCAGCGGTACCGTAAATGAGGTGCTGCTATTTAGCCGGCAGTGGGCCAAATAAAATCAATTCTGATTTAAGCTCCGAATGTTAGCAGACACTCCACACTTAACGTCTCGTAAGTATCTTTCCAGACTAGAGACAGATTTATCTAAGTCATCAGGAGCTGTTTGATACACCTATTATATTTGGGTGTCATCAGCATAAAGACAGTAATTAAGACCGTGCTCATAGAACCAACGACCCTGCCGGGAGCACACACCCTGCATGTTAAACAGAAAAGCCTGGACTGGGATTTCCAGACCCCAACACTTGTAACTCAGAATTTTAAGAAATAAAGAAAAATGACTGAACAAAATTAACCATTAATAGGTTTTTCTTGTAGGCTGTAAAAATAAGTAATGTGGAACAGATGATTATTATTCAATCTTATTGTGGGTCTATGAAAACCTGGGGTTTATGATGTCAGGTGTTCAATTTTTTGGTGATTTTTTTTTACTTTTATTTTACTATCTGCCAAATAGTTATGTGCACAAGAAATACTGAAATCCTGCTCCCTATCCATGTTGAATTAATCAAAACTTCTAAATGAGCGAGGGAAAATTTAGAAAAGGAATACACATTATTAGGATTTATAAACTGCTTGTTTTGCAGCTGTGCTTAATTATTACCATCTAATTAGTTATCTACTGTATAAAAGGAGAGATTAAAGAGATATTTCTCCTCTCAGGAATAAAAAAGTCAGTTTAGAACTTTAAATTTAACTTCCATTGGCCTGTTCAAATTTGTTTCAGGCTTTCCTGCAAACTATTGCTTTATATTTCACAGGTATGAACTATCCAGCACTTGTCCACATGTCCCTAACCTTTAAAATTTGAAGAAAAAAGTTTAGAAGAAATTCAGAGGAATAGATTAATTTATTCTACTCCCTTTTCAGGTTACTGGCGGGTTTTTGGTTTGCTGGAATTTGCATTCTTTTAATTAATTGCACTGGGAGCTGTGCAGAGGAGAGAGGATTTGGAAAAAAGCTCATAAACAAGCAAGTAAAGCAAAAGCCTCAACTTGAAATACAGCATTAAACTTCTGAGCTCTGTTTCCTTTTCTGTGAGCAATATAGTGTGTATTTAATGTATTCATCACTCACTCTAACCTTTATGTATTCACATGAATAAAAATGTATTTAGTCTGACAGCTTTTTTAGTTTTATATAAATAAAAAAATGTGTTTTTAAATTTTCTCTGAAGCTGAGCAGAAATGTTCCTCCTGAATGCTCTTTCCTTCTTAGTGGTGTCTGGATATGAATCTGATAAAAAACAGGATAAAATTGGAGCTTGTTTTGCACAGAATACAAAATTCATCATATTTCTCACAGGTTTTTTATTATTTTTCACTGCTGCTGTGCCTGTTTATTTGAGAAACCTGGCAGTTCTGTAAAACTGTGTTATATATACACCAAAAGATAGCTCAGGAAGAAAGAAAAAACAAAAAGAGGAAGAAAAACGAAAGAGAGAATGTAAATGGTGTTGGGTCAAAATTAAAAAAAAACTGAGAGGGAAGCAGGATGGCACCTTCACCTGTCCTAACTCCATGGGAAAAATCATTATTTAATATGCTGAAGCCTCTTCTTTTTTCCCAGAGGATAGTAGGAGAAACATTTTTTTCTTTTCTTTTCTTTTCTTTTCTTTTCTTTTCTTTTCTTTTCTTTTCTTTTCTTCTCTTTTCTTCTCTTTTCTTCTCTTTTCTTCTCTTTTCTTCTCTTTTCTTCTCTTTTCTTCTCTTTTCTTCTCTTTTCTTCTCTTTTCTTCTCTTTTCTTCTCTTTTCTCTTTTCTCTTTTTTCTCTTTTCTTTTCTTTTCTTTTCTTTTCTTTTCTTTTCTTTTCTTTTCTTTTCTTTTCTTTTCTT